>JAQQSW010017679.1:0-11408 GCA_028646575.1 Pseudocheirus occidentalis | reverse complement strand
ATTTTGCACTTATCACAGCACCTATGTAAACTTCTTCAAGAAATTTACATCCTGCAGGGCGGCTAGGTGGTGCAGTGAGTAGAGCACCGGCCCTGGAGTCAGGAGTACCTGAGTTCAAATCTGGCCTCAGATACTTAACACAAAAAGCTAGCCATGTGACCTTGGGCAAGTCACTTAACCCCAACTGCCCTCCAAAAAAAGCAAAAAAAAAAAAAAAAGAAATTTACATCCTAAAGAAGGAACTAACACATATAAGCTGTGTTTTAGCTCATAAAAAGTGTAGAAGATACATAGAACTAATATTTTCTTGACTTGACTTAGCAGTAATTTCATCCTTCTATAAGATTGCTGGTAAAAGATGAAGGGATGGGAAAGGTAGCATTGTATAATTGTGTGAAGAAATCTGGGAAAGTATAGGAAAGTAATGGTCAGTGAAAAGAATAATGATCTGGGAAATCACAAAAATGGTAAGTGAAAAAAAACAGGTCAATCTACTGGCAAGCTCTACTACATCATAGTAGGCGCTAAATGTTTATTGAGTAACTGATTTAGGGAAACAGAACAATGGCTTAGTATGTAGTAGGGACAGGATATTTTGATCATCTAGACATCTGAAAATCTGTGTCATATAGTAGATACAATGCTAGATTTGGCCTCAAAAAGATATGAGTTCAAATTATGCTTCTAACACTAGTTGTAGCATCCTCTCCAAGTCACTTAATATCTCTGAATTTCAGTTTCTTCATTTACCAAATAAAGAACTGGATGATAGATTAAGAGCTAAATGGGACATGAGAGCACATTAAACTGATAACCTCTAGGATCCCTTCCAACTACACCTATGATCTGCTTTAGCTCTCACTTGACCCAAAGCTGAGTAGTGAGTAATTTCTTTTTTTTTTCTTGGAGTTTTCTTGTTTTTTGGTAAATTTTTATCCATTTTAAACTTCAACACAAAATGAGAAAAGAAAAAAAGAACATTGTCATGTGCATAGCAGAACATAAGAGAGGATTCAATATGAAACAATAAATTTTCATTTCAAGAAAACCTATATAATAACTACTGCAAATTGATTTCAAAGTTTCCCGGCTTTTCTTTGCTTCCTTGTACTTTTTCTTCTGTTCTCAGCTGTGCACTTTTTATTTTTTCCCTTTTCCCCCAACCCCGAAAGGCTACAATTAAATGTAAATAGTTAATAATTTCTTGACTTAGTGGTAATTTCATCCTTCTAAAGGCAGAGGAACCAATTAGCCAAACTACTTATTTGATCAGATTCTCAGTAACATGGAGAAACTATTTGCTGGTTTCAAAATGATAATAACCTTTGGAAGGAGCTTGAAGTAGCTACTGCATTTTAAAATCTATTATAGAGAAGGATGAGGAAGTCAAGCATAGTTAGACATGCATCCTTTTATGAGAGAAGATTTCAAGGGGTTAAGAGAAAAGATAGGTAGAATCCAAATGGACTAAAATTCTGCAAGGGAAGTCAATCCAGGAGGAATAGAAAACTGTCGGCCATAAAGAGAAGAAATTCTGATGGGGAGGAAAAGGATCAATTATGGAAAAATAAGATGGAATTCATAACTTAGAAAAGAGAAGGCAGAATTACTCAATTTTTATATTGTTCCTGTTTCCTTTGCCAAGAACAATGATCTTTGGACTGAAAGGATAAAACCAAAATGACTAACAGGGAGTTGTCACCCAAGATAAATAAGGAAACAGTGAGCATATACCTAGATGTCTTTGATGAGTTCATATCACCTGGATCAAATGATCCATAACCTTGGGTACTGAAGGAACTGACATATGTGATTGCTGAGCTATTCACTATCAGAGATCTCTTTAAAATTCTGGCAAATGAGATAGCACATAAGTAGAGAAAAGAAAATGCCACTGCCCCTCCTCCTCCCTTTTTAAGGAAGAAGAATGTGGAATAGGAAGTAATAGGTAACTTATAGACGAATGGGCTTATCTTTTTTTTTTGTTTTGTTTTTGGAGGGCAGTTGGGGTTAAGTGACTTGCCCAAGGTCACACAGCTAGCTTTTGTGTTAAGTGTCTGAGGCCGGATTTGGACTCAGGTACTCCTGACTCCAGGGCCGGTGCTCTACTCACTGCACCACCTAGCCGCCCCTGGGCTTATCTTTTATTCCTGGCAAAAGTTCTTGAATTTATTTGCAGCAAGGGTGGAAGGGAGAGTGGAATCTGAACCTGTCCTCTGGAGCATTTTTGGGAGTGTGCCTATAAGGCCAATTCCATAAAGTATACTTAGTGCTCTTAGGATGGGCATATTTGTTAAGGAGAATTGGTCATTGAGTAGTAAGAGATACCTCCTCAGTAGACTTTAAAGGAACAGGCAACTTTTGCTTTCATCCTCTTCTTCCTCTCTTCTGAACATGTCAATTGGAACACCATCAGCTCTCCCTTTGACTACTTGTGAGGATGGGGAAGGGATTTCTTCTTCCTTTCCCTCTTAAGAGTTATGGCGACTGCTCTCACATGTCGATAAGAGAATGTGTTTGCTGAGGCTGAAACTAGCTTTCGGGCAGTCTCTTTTGCTTTGTGTATCTTTCCTTGAGCACAGATGACTGAACAACAATTATTATTTTTCATAAAACTGGTGGCAACTTTGGGAGTCTTAGTAATAATAGCTAGCACTTGTATAGTGCTTTAAAGTTTAAAAAGCACCGTACAAATATTTATCTCATTTGAACCTCTCAAGCAACCAGAGAGGTAGGTGTTAGTATTATTCTCACTTTAAAACTGAGTTAGACAGTGACTTGCCCAGGGTCAAGCAGCTAGAAAGTATTGAAAACTGGATTTGAACTCATGTCTTCCTGACTCCAGGTCCAACATTCTATCTACCCAGCTAGCTTTCTCTACAAAGCAGAGTTTTAGAGATCATGGGTTTCTGGTGTTGGGTACTCCCTATAACCCCTACAATGCTTCTCAGAAAAGATGACCATCAATAGGAAGATGAGCCCAAGCTATGACCTGGCTTACCAGAAAACATGGAACTCGAATGAGTAGTTTGAGCAAGGCAGGGCCAAGGTATAAGTAAAATGTTTGTTCGTAAGTACTATGAAGTATTTCATATTTTAATGCCATAAGCATCATATCCAAAAAGAGTATAGGAGTAATGGGTTACTATATCATGTTTTAAATATTTTCCATGTATATTTATTAGTGTTTTGGATTTTGATATATCTGGTATACTGGAGAAATAAATAGCTATTCTAGAGCTGATTTACTTTGTACTTCAAATATTTTTCTGGAAAGAACCCTCTTAATCCCTTTTGAGGAAACCCTTGTCATTGTTTGTCCTTCATTCTTGAAGAAGACCATGACATCAAGGAGGTGATGCCATGAATTAAAGTGAGGGAGGTTGCACAAAGTCATCAGCCTCACCTTCTCCTCCAGAGCCATTTGGGTCCAGTGACAAGGTATAGATCAGGACAAGTGAAGATGGCCCTCAATGAAACCTTAAATACAAGTCAAAACTAACATGTCCCAGAATTCTATTCAAAGATAGAAACCTAATGAACCAGAGTTAAGATGCTCCTGATTCCAAAGCTGTGTGGCCAAGCTCCACTCAGGACTAAATGCAGTCTTCCTGAGTCCAAAGTTAAGACTGAGGAATAGGAGAGAGCACTCAGAGCCCCCTGAACTTATAGGACTTTATATGTTATTTAAGGGATGGTCAGGAAACCTCTTTAAAAAGAAAAAGTACTCACAAAAAAATCCAATGTAGCTTAATTAAGGATAGGTCATGTGAAACTAACCTCATTTCTTGTTTTGACGAAGGTATTAGACTGGAAAGCCCAGGAAAATGCTGGAATTATACTTTACCTAGATTTTATCAAAATGTTTGACCAAATATACCAGGATATTTTTTTGTCAAAAAGATGGAAAAATGGGGAGTAGATGATAACAAGGTTCACTGCATTGGCAACTGGTAGAATGGCTAGACCTGAAAAATAATCATGAATGGTTTGCTGTCAGCTTGGAAAAATGTCTCTAGTAAAGTGCCCCAGGGACCTGTACTTGGCCCTCAGCTGCTTAACATTTTATCAGAGCCTTAAAAAGTAAGGAGGGATAGCTAACACTTTGGATGACAATTGTCTTGACAGCCTAGAACTTTGGACTGAAACTAATAAGATGAACTTTAGCAAAGATGTAAGAAAAAAAAGGCACACAGGGCAACTAGGTGGTGCGATGGATAGCACACTGGTCCTGGAGTCAGGAGGACCTGAGTTGGCCCTCAGACACTAAGAACTGTGTGACCCTAGTCAAGTCACTCAACCCTGAATGCCACAAAAGCAAGCAACTGTACAAAATGGAAATGATATGGCTAGATAGAAATTTTTAAAAGACCGGAGGGTTTTAGTGGACTGCAAGGTAGATATGAGATAACACTGTGATTCGGCAGTCAACAAAACTTAGAAGGCCACAGATTACATGAATTTAAAGTCAGACAGTCCAGGACTAAGGATGTGGATAATCTTACAACACTTTGCTCTGATTAGACCACATCTGGAGTGTAGTTCTGAGCTCTAGGTACCACATTTTAGGGTGACATTGATAAATTGGAGACCTTCTAAAAAGGCATTAAAATGCAATGTGCCATAGTGGATAACAGGCTGGAGAGTGGTGCAGGCTTGAGGCTGTTACACATAGAGGCATAGAGGATTTCTGCTACGACTTCTCAGATAAGAAGAAGGTTACAGCCAGGAGGATTGTGCAACTGAAAACACTAGTGCTGCCTGACTTCCCCAAATATCTGGACTCTGTGGGTTGTTGGAACAGTATAAATCGGAGGTGAATGTGAAATATGTTCACAGCAATCCCACAAAGTTGTCTTCATCTCCTGGAAGAGCATAAGTTGTGATAAGTGACCATTTCATGTTTTAAGTATTAATGCTTATTAGTCTTTTATGATTTAAGCATCTCACTAAATCATAGAACTGTGGAATATGTGAACAGGGACCTCAGTGATCCTCTAGCCCAACCCAGACACAAAAGGAATCCTTACTATATATAACACACTGGAGAAGTGATCATCCAATATCTCCTAGAAGGTCTTTTAGAAGGGGCAACCCATCACTTCTCAAGGACCCCATTCCTCCTTTAGGTGGTTCTAAATGTTAGGAAATTTTTTTTGCCACTGCTAGATTCTGACTTCTGGAACCAAACAGAATCAACCTAATCCATTTTCCTCTCGGAAGCCTTTCAAATTCTTGAAGAGAGCTACCATGTCCCCTTTGGATCTTTTCTTCCTCCGGCTAAAAATGCCCACTTGGTTTATGGAATTCTCACTGTCATGGACTAAAGAAATAGTCTCATTTCTTTTATAATAAAGGAAATTAATAGCTGCCCTGTAGTTGATGTCTACTATGTACATTTAATGTCTTTTCTAGAAGGGACCGTGTTAATCCCTTTTAAGGGATACCCTAGATATGAGCCATATCTAAACCTTATTTATGAGAGTTTCCTCTAAGGGTGAGGGGCAATATGATAGAAGAGAGTTTGAGAAAAGCCTGATCCCCCTGTCTTTATGGTCAAACCCAGGCCCAGTATTAATTTGGGCCCACTTGAGGTTGAAGTTGGTACACTTTTCTAGGGGAGGAGGGACAGAAAGGGAATCACTGCCATAGGTGACATGCTGAAGGAAAGATAGGGTGAAACAATAGCTATTTTAGAATATTTGTATAGTTTGACAAAAAAAGGACTGAACTGGTAGCAAATGACTGAATGAAGAGCATTTATTAAACATTTACTATTGGCCAAGAACTGTATTAAATATCAGAGATACAAATACCAAAGCAAGACAGTCCCTACCTTCAAGGAGTTTACATCCTAATGAAGGAACTAACACATAGAGGAAAGTAATGGTCAGAGAAAAGAATTATGATCTGGGAAATTACAAAGATGGCAAGTGAAAAAAAAACAGGGCAATCTACTGGCATGCCCTAACCAGAGGTAATATTAGTGGTGATTTGATGATAGTTCTTGAAATGGGTGGAAAGTGATGGGGGTTGGGGGGTGGGGTAAGGGTCTATACTCAGTGGCAGGAAAGGATATGTCCAAGATGAATATGAGGATGAAAGCTTCCAAAGAGTGCAAAGCCACTTAGCTTACATAGCTCCTCTCAGTGGTAGCCAGTATTGATCCAGTTTGGAGGAGGGAGGAACAGCAGCAGGAGTCATAGGTTGAAAAGGGACCCAGAGGAAGAAGAAGATTCATGGTGGAAGTTGTAAAGAGTCAGATTTAAGTCAGTCAGATTTAAGCCAATGTAAAGAGAAACTTCCTAACAATTAAATTGGCGCAGAGTGCCTCAGGAGACAGTGGGCTCCCTCCTACCTGAGGGGCTCTATCAAAAGCTGAATGATGGCTCGTCAGAATGTTGTCAAGAGGATTCTTGTTCATCAGTGGTTTGATGAGGTCAGAATTTTTAGGATTCTGTGGTTTGGGGAAAGGTACATTTGGGCCGGACTGTTGAAGACCTTCAATTCTGTGCCAGAGAGTTTTGCCTGGCAGGATGATTAATCCTGTGACAATATACCAGATACATTAGAATCCCATTGGTTTTGCTAGTAAATGTATCTCAAAACAGGACTATTATATAAGTACTTGAGGTTCAACAGTCACATGTTTAACAAAATTCTTGTTTAGGTCTTCACGCACAGAACTTTTTATTCTTAAATATCCTACAATGTCCCTTTCTCTCTTCCACCCACCTCCAAGTTAGATGCAAAAGGAGTTTGTTTCCACCTACATCACTCCCTCTCTTCACTCATGCTATGTAGGTCGATTTTGCATTGTCTCCCTCTTCCTTGTGTCCTGAAGTTGTAATCTCCCAGGGGGCAGAAATCGTTCCTTGTTTACATACCTCCTACCCATTGCAAAGCTCAATGTGTACTGACAACTCCTAATAAATTATGAATGTGGATGGACTGCTCAGGATGGGGTAATCACAGCATCCCCTTCATTCTCTATACAGGCTCAGCATCAGCCACTGGGGGGCCGAAGGGATGGTATGTGCTCACAGCGCCATTGCACGCCCACTCATTATCCAGTGGGGTTGGCCTATAAATTAGCTTCCTCTTCATTCCCCTAACAACCCTGATTCCACTAGATTCAGTCGACTAGTCTTGGCACCAGAGGAGAGACTGCTGTTCTTTGGGCTAAAAGCCTTGTGTTCCCAGTGAAGAGAAAGCTGGCAAGAGACAAAAATCTCCTGAATGGACTGAAGCTGATAAACGTTTGTAAAGGGTATGGGTTCCAATAGCCCCCTGCTGTAGCAAATCTGTTAAGAGCAGCCTACTCTCACCTGGGAGGAGTGGGTTCCTAGTGTGTCTCTGTAGTGCTGTATATCAGCATAACATGGCCCCGCTTAGCCTGTCACTGCTCTGAACATGCAAGGGCTGAGACTGCATTCTGCCAGTTTTCCCATATTCAATAGGAAACGGCTACTGTTTAATCAACAAAGGAACAAAGGCTTCACGGCCCTTAGGCATCTGCATGCAAAGAATCTGTTTTAAGTTGGCATCTTTTAAACCCAAATCTTGAGGATGTGACCCTAGATTCTGCTGAGGTTCAGAGAATACTTTAGCTAAAACCCTGCTCCTCAGATTGACTCTATCCCTAAAGGAACCCAGAGGTGAAATCTCACCCATTCTTCCCCCCATCCCAACCCTCCCAAACAAACCTAATATATTAAAATGACTAATCATGTCATTTCCCTGCTTAAAAAAAAATTCAGTGGTTCCCAATTGGATCTCATACGGATGGATGTACGGACGGACGGATAGACGGATGATTGTGAAAGCACTTATTAAGCGCTTACTATGTGCTATGTATTGCTAAGTATTGAGAATACAAAAACAAATATTCTAATAGGGAAACATAATATAAAAGGAAGGAGAGGTGACCAAGGTACTCCTTTAAAGAAAGATGCAGGGACGCACCTTGGTATGGTGGCCCTGGAAATGGCAGTAGTGGCTTATAGCCATATTATCATGGCATAGCACCCATTAGTGGAAACCCATTTAGGCTCTGTGGATGATATTCACTGTTTATATTGGGGATGCTGTACTCTTTAAAGATTTTAATCTCATGCCTCATGTAGTAAAAGATTGGGGGTGGGGAGGGGAAGGGTGGTTTGGCCTTTCCTCTCTTTGTCTTTTCATGTAGACCGGAAATTTAAAAGGGAAGATGACGGATAAAAATATAACGTGCAGCCTGTTATATATTATTTTTTTTAAATGATTTTAATTTAAATGGGAAACTAGAGCCATGGAATCATCAGGCTAGTGGTGGCACTGTCTTGTCCTTTCTCTCCATTTCAGTATCTGTTATTTTTCCTTTCAAATATGTGACTGTATTGGCTCTTTCCATATGAAATAATTGTCCTTATTTAAATTTTTAAAAAAACCTATTTGTTTTCTCAAAACAAAACAAAACAAAACTTAGAGGGATTGTTTGTGTATCCTTAGGGAAATAGAGTGACACACCCTCTTCAGAAACAATGGCAGCATTGATTTGATTAGTGTTGTAGAACTGGAAAGGATAAAATATAGACTCCTTGGCTCCTCATTTATCTTTCCACATTTATTGTACATTATTCCCCTTCACATATTCTCCATTGCAGACACACAGATCTGCTCTGATGTTCCCTGCACTTACCACTCTTTCTTCTACGTCCTTGCTTTGCTTTCTCTGTCTCCATGGCTCCTCACCCTTTCAGAATCCTAAGATTAAGCTCCTTGAGGGCAAGACCAATCTTTTGCCTCTTTCAGTATCTCTGCCACAGAGCCTAGTACACAGTAGACACTTCATAAAGACTGGACTGATTTTAGAAAGCCTCATTTTTCTCAAGGCCACCTCCTCCTGGAAGTCTTTCCTGAACCCTATGTTTTTTAGTGTTTGCTTTTTTCTCCTCAAATTATCACATATTTATCTGTTTACATGTTGCATCTTCCCAGTAGAATATATGTTCCTTGAGGCAGGAACTGGTTTTCATTTGGTCTTTATATCCCCATTGCTTAGCCCAGAATAAATATTCCTCGAATTGCCAACTTTTGAGAATGTGATGTTGGGAACTATCCAAGTCAGGACACTTGAATTGATCATTCTAGTGAGTGACTGATTAATGCATATATAACATTGTTAAGCTACCAGTAGCCACCAGTATCAATTTCCTTGTTTTCCCTAAAACTGTTTTAGATGAAACCAATGCTCAGGGAAGGGAAGGAAGGATGGACTTTTGGAGAGAAAGAGAGAATGTTGTTGGCATCAAGTTCCAAGCAACAGACTTAAAAAACAAGTTTTTGGAACACAGCCCAAATGGATTTCCCATCATTGGAGGTTTTCAAGCAGTGACTAGATGACTGCATACTCATTGGGGTCAGTTTTTAAGAGTGCTGTGTCTTAAGTCAGATGACCTGGGTTCAAATTCTGGTTCTGCCGTATGATACTTCTGTGATCTTGAGCAAATGACTTTCTCTGGGCCTCAGTTTCCTCAACTGCAAAATGAAAAGGTTGGACTAAATCATCTCTAAGATAACCTCCAACTCTAAAT
Source organism: Pseudocheirus occidentalis (assembly GCA_028646575.1). Lineage (NCBI taxonomy): Eukaryota > Metazoa > Chordata > Mammalia > Diprotodontia > Pseudocheiridae > Pseudocheirus > Pseudocheirus occidentalis. Next base: position 1,830 of record JAQQSW010017679.1, on the reverse strand, counting down.
CCTATGATCATCAGAGTAGGAAAGGATTCTGATTCGGTCACAGGTTGAACTAAATGATCTCCAAGATTCCTTCTATTTCCAGGATTTTGTGACTAAATCAGTCTTTGATTTAAATTCAACTCAAAGAACATTTACTAAGTACTATGCTCTAAGATATCAGCAATACAAAGGTAAAAAAACCCATGGTGGTCCAACCTTTAAGGAGTTTGCATTATTTGCACAACATAAATATGTAAATGTAAAATAATTTGTTGCTATTTCTTCTTCCTTCTTTTTTTGAGGAGGATCAGTGATATCACAGGTATTGTCTTGACTGGTGGGTGAATTGGATTTAAGCCAAGCAGAGTTGCACCAAGTCATTAACCTCACTCTCTTCCAGATCATTGAAGTCCAGTGGTAACACAAAAGTCCAGATGCCTAGTGATGGTCCAGATGCAGTGGATGACCTTGGAGTCCTCCATGTCTGACCAAATTCTAAGCACTTCTCAGACACCTTCATGGTCTTTGGAACAAATGGTTCTCATCTGCTCATTCCACCAAGAGGAGGTCTTCACATGCTTGGGGTAGATATCCCCCTAACACACCTGTATGTTTAAGGCCTTTCTAGAACCATCAACCTAGTTTTAGCCCATCTGCTGAGAAGGTTTAATTGTAGTGTGGCCACTGCCCATGCTTCTTGGAGCCCCAGGTGAGAGGTGGGTGAAGGTGGATGCCAAAGGTGGATGGGCAGCCCTAAATAGGGCTTGGCAAGCCCTCATACCAGAGCTGCTAGTCTTCCTGGGCACCCCCATAAAATAATTTAAGAGGGTCTGGATGACCAAGGAGGTCAGGAAAGGCTTTAATAGGGGGCACTACATGTGCTAGTCCTTGAGAGAAGCTTAGGATGGTATGCACATATTAATCTCCCAGTCAAGAAGCTTCACTTGTTTACTATTGCTTCCATGATAAAATGGACATTTGGACATTTAAAGCCCTTTGCCATCTGGCTCTAACCTACCCTCCCAGACAAATTTCAGGTTATTCCCCCTCATGCTCTGTATTTTCAAGCCAAACTGATCTGCTTGCTCTGTTTGGAGCAGGTGTGCTCTGGGCCCACCATTCCCAAATCAGGTTGGCTATGCGTCACCCTCAGGGTACCAGGGCAACCCATGAGGGTTGGAGTGGGGATGGGGTGTCTCTCTTCTAATGCTGTGTGTACAAGGCCATGTTCCCAGTGAGTTCTTCCTTACTGTTACCCTTAATGACTTGGTATGCTAGGGCCATTTAGTTAATTAGCATCAATTAGCTTTTACAATGTGATATTTACTTTGAAGGTATAGCAAAAATAGAGGCTCAAACATTCCCCACCTCCCCACCCAGTGTCTTAGGAGCACACATTACATAGACTTAGTCCCTGGAGGAGTGGCAGAGCTATTACATCACATTGGTCCCATCAGCCAAGTTCACTTCAAAACGGGACATTACTTCCAATGAGTTCTTATCTCAGTGTGCCTGGGCTGAGTTCCAAAGCTCACTCCACATGTCAGCCTCAGATGGGGAGAAAATCTGAGGTCTCTCCCCCAAAGCATTATCTCTCCTCTGATTCTGTCAGCCCAGGAGAAGCTAGCTGAAGAAAAAGAGGGCAATGTAACAGAAAAACGTTGAAGCTGACTAAGGTCTTACCCATTGGGCTCAAGTTCTGGAGCCATCTCCACAACCAATCCAGAGGCTCCTATGTGGTCAGCTAACAGAGTGCTTCCACTAAAGGAATGGAGATTCCTCTTCTGGAAGCAGGCTCCCCAACCTCTTCAGCATGAAGAATGACAATAGCAGTCTATCTTCTGCATGGTT
>JAQQSW010017678.1:0-11408 GCA_028646575.1 Pseudocheirus occidentalis | reverse complement strand
TCTGGCCTGATAGATGTGGTAACTGTGGCTCCAGTGCAGCAGATCTGCTCTCCTGTAGCCGTGGTTCCCCGCCCGATGCCCCAGGGCCTGAGCCGCTGGGGTTCCAGTGGTGGGTCCCAGACTGCTGTGAAGAGCCCGCCTGCTGCGCTGCCTGTAGCAACAGATGTGCTTTCTGTCTTGTAGAGAGTTTTGGAGCTTGAAAATCTGTTTAGCAGTCCCATTTTATGAGTTTTTTAGCGTGTTTGTGTGGGAGCTGTGGCCCTTTGCTGCTTCTAAGCCGCCATCTTGGCTCCGCCCCCTCCTTTATGGTTTTTACAGATGAGGCATACAGGTCATTTTTTGCTAATTTTTCCCAGAAACTTTTTAAAAAATCAGTAATGTTGAAGATTTTTTGCACACATTTGGTATCTTCCATACTTGTTTGGTTTTTTTTTTTGCTTTTCCATGTAACTTTCACTGAGTTTTATTCTTATTTTTCCTTAAAACAAATTCTACAGAGTAGTACCCCTAAACTCACTAAAACATTTCAGCATTTACAGAAACATTCAAACCACAATTTGTAAATTTACAGTAGATAAAACAAGTTTTAGTCTCTAATTAGTTTTACAGTGCCATTAATTCCTTGCAGACCAATAACAAAGATTCCCTTCTTATTTATGTCTCTCGTCACTCGACTAGAGTTAGGAAGACAGATAGAAAGATTTTATCCTCCCCACTTGTAAACTGATTTCTCAGTGACCTCACAATTCTGTCATAGAGAGCTCTATGTCCTGGATTGAATCCAGCTGCTTCACCCATTGTTGTTCTCTTTAGTGAGAGAACTCCTTTTTTTCTTTTTTCTTTCTCTTTTTTCTTTTTCTAACATAAGCGCCCCAAGAACTGGGATATTTGTGTCCTAGTGTGGTGTCTTACTAAGGGGAGAAAAGGATTGAATGTAATCATTTTTGCAAGTCTTCTCTACTTTTCTTCCTCTTTGTAGTTTTCTTCCTGTTTTCACCCCTGAAAGTCATTGGGATGACTTTACTGAATTATTTTGCCAGCTAGACTGGTCTATCTTCTACTGCCTCTCTCTACTTTAGAAAAAAATTTTGTTGTTTAATTGTTTTAGTCATCTCCAACTCTTTGTGACCCCATTTGGGGTTATGGTCGCCATTTAAAAGTTTTTCCCCGTTGTTTGGGTCCCATGGCCAAAAAGTTCCATTGCCAGGTTTCTGGCCTGTGTCTCTCCATGATTAGCTACGTGGTCCTCAGAAAACAGACTGTCTGTTCCTGGAGTCCCTAGAAGACATTCCAGCATGGGAAAAGCTACCAGCACTTGAAGTTCAATAAAATTGTTTTCAGCACCCATTTTTGGGGGTGGGACGTGGGAAGAGGAGTATTTGAATAAGAATTTCATTAAGGGAATGAAATCAGAAGATGCTCCATCCCCATAAAGAAAAGGGATAAGATTTATATGATCAATTTAGAGAAAAGTGCTTTGACATCTTAAAACAATAGAATATGGGAGTTAAGTTTTTAAAATCTTAAGAACCTTTATATAATACCTGTTTGGAATCCTTTTTCCTATTTCACTTCAGCCTGTGTCCTCCACTCTGTTCAGGCTAGGCTCTTTAGAGACTATACTATGAAATATGCTCATTTCTTCTTTGATCAGTGAGTAGGTTTAAGTAATCTATAATGTCTCCAAGCCTCAGTCTCTTTATAGAGAGGGGATGGCATGTATATAATAAAGTGCTCATGAATAAGGGCTTTGTAGACTTTACAGCAATATAGAAATATGTCACTCCATCCATACACAGCTGAAATGCTGTCCCTTCTTTTTACCTGTACACATCCCACTCACCCTTCAAAATCTACCTCAAACTCTAATTCTTCCATGAAGCATTTAGCCCAAATGTAGCTATTTTTCTCTGAATTCATTTTGTACTTCTCTTTATGATCATATAAGTTAATACTATCTGTCTTTATGTATTTTTCTTCCATCTAAATTATCCGTTCCTTAAGAAGTTTTTGTATTCAGTAACCTTAAATTTGATTACTTTTAACTAAGGATCATAGAAATACACATTAAAATTGGAAGGGAACTTGGAGGTTGAGGTCATCCTCTCCATTTTTTAAATATGTGGGAACTGAGGCACAGACAGGTACACAGAGGTTAATTGCTGAAAGTTACTTAGATCTTAAATGGCAGAGCCAAGAATCAAACTTAGCTCTTCCTACCTTGCTCAATCACTGATTTTTCCTGATTCAGCCCTAGAAATGCCAAACAACAAATCTTGTCCCTCTTTCACATAGCACCTCTTTAGATATTTGGAGACATCTCTTGTGTATCCCTGAATCTTCTCCTCTCCAGGCTTTACATCCCTCATCCCTTCAGTTGATACTCACAAACTAAAGCTCTTCACTCTTGGGTTGCTCTCCTGTGAATACTCTGCAGCTTATCAGTGCCCTTCCCAAACTAAACACTATTTCATATGTGACCTGACCATGGCAGAACATAGGGAGGCTCATCCTTGCTTACGATTGTAATCTGTGCCTTGCAGGAACATGATGTTTGGATGTCCGGCAAACAGGTGACTCATGTGGAGCAGACAGTGCATCACAACCCCGAGAGCTTTTTCATACCAGTTGACCTCTAACCATCTCTCCACCATTCTGTGCTTGGGAAGTTGATTTTTTTACTCAATGTAATGCTTTCTTTTACCCATTGAAATGTATCTTACATTAGATATAACCTAATGCTGTACTTTTTTTGCATCTTTTGGATCCTAAGTATCAGGGCAGTACATCAGTCCTAACTTGGTGTCATCTGAAAATCTAATGAGCCTGCCATCCCCTGCCTTTATGCAACTCACAGACAGCAGCATAGGGCCAAGTACTCCATCAAACACGTTCTTGTAACAGTGTCCAGGAGAGGCCCACAGGACAAGTCTCTGGGCAGTGCTGCACTCTGAAGCTGGATCACGGCTCTGTTTCACATGGTTAAAGCTCCCACTCTTCAAGTATCTTGAACACTGAGGAGCACTCATTGGTCTTGGTGCATGTACCTGAGTTCAAGGGCAGTCTCTTCTGTTCTCATGATTAGTCTTTGGGGAAACTTGAGTTGAGCACACATTCAGGACCCTGGGCTCTAGTTGTCTTGGGGTGGAGGCAGCCATAACCAGCCTGAAGAGGAAATGCTGTAGTGATTACTGATACTGAGAGCTGTCAGTTGTCTCACTATGAGCAGGCTACTCAAGATGGGTATTAATTATCTTGAGAAGACCTAGGCAGAAACTACTCTGATCTTGAGAAGGAAGCATAGCAACTCATGAGGTTTATTTTTAAATTAATTTGTTTGTTTACTTTTAGTTTACAAGATTCAGTTCCACAATCCCTTGAGTTTCAAATTTTTTCCTCTCCCTTTACCCCTCCACCCCCATGGCAGCATGCAATCAAGTGGAGGATCTGCAAATACTTTCACACTGGACATTAGTCTGGTTATGTAGAAGGGTTATAACCAATGGAGTGGACAATGGGAAAAAAGGAAACCAAACATGAAAAAGAATGATAGCGTGTAGATTGCTTCAGTCTCCATTTAAATTCTGTTCTTTCTAGATCTTTCTCTGAATGTAGATATATCCTTCCATCCTGAGACTTGTAGAGTTGTCTTATAACTGTGCGAGCAACTCATGAGTTTCTGTGTAAGAAAGTGCAATGGTTTTCCCCCTTTACTTTTCTATCTCTGTTAGTAAAAGATAGGAGAACAAGATGCTGATGATAATGGCCTGGCTTATATTTTAGCCTCCCCATACTGACATATCAGTAGCACTTACACCCATGATGTCAGTCATAGTAGTCAAAATCAGAGAACTAGCTCGTGAATTAAGGAGCCACCCTAGACCCTAATAACCCATCTTGTACTTGAATACTTCACATATTGAATCCACAGTTAAGACTTTGCATTTATCTCACTCGAATTTAATTTGATTTGATTCAGTCCTATTTTCTAGCATTTTAAAGTATTTTTTTGGTTTTATTGTCTTCAGTTGCTCTTCCCAGCTTTGTGTCACCTGAAAATATAATTATGTCATGTATATTTTTATCCAAGTCATTGATAAAAATGTTAAACTGTATAGGGTCCGGCCCATGATGTTTGTCATTTGTCATGGAAGACATTGTACCAAGTGACACTGGACCATCATTGACCACAGAGAGAAGCAGTGGGATATGGAGTGATGGACATAAAGCCAGGAAGTCCTGAGTTCAAATGATGATTTGTTCCTTTACTGGCTTGTGAACCTCGTCAAGTCACCTCACCTCTCCTGTCCTTAGTGCTCGTCTGTAAAAGAGCAGCAACAAAAGCACCGACCTCAAATGCAATATTGTATGGAAAGCATTTTGCAAACCTTGAAGTGCTACGTAAACATTTGGTGGTGGTGTTATCATTATTAGCCTAGCCCTTCAACCATTTACAAATCCATCTGCTTACTTAGAGTCTCTCTTTCCATCTTCTCCACAAGAATAGTATGTGATACTTTGTCAAATACTGTTTACTTGCTAACGTCTAAGTAAGTCATATCGTCAGCAGTCCCCTGATCTACTCTTCAGGAGCTGTCAAAAAAAAACAAAAACAACCGAAGTCTGACGTGTCCTGTATTTGATGAGGTCCTGCTGGCTCTGTACTCACCACCTTCATTGATGTTCTCTAGCCATCTCTCCAGAACTTTACTGTAGAATTTTTCCTGAAATTAAAGTCAAACTCACAAGTGTGTAGTTTGTAGACCCCACACTCCTTCCTTTGGGTATTTACTCTTGTCAGTGGTACAATAATTGCCTTTTTCTACAGTGTTTTAACTGTCACCAGCAGTGATTTGGCATCTTAACAAAATTCTTTCAGTTACCAAGAATGTAGTTCATCTAAGCCAGTTGTTTTCATTTTCTGCTTTAATTTTGTAGTCTGTGACCTTTTAACTATATTTTTCCTTCAGCGTATCCCCACCCTATGGTATCTAGGTGGATAGGTGGTTTTTCTCCTTACCCCCCCCCCCCATCAATTTTAGTTTAGAGACTGTTTGAATAGAGTTGCAAAACACTAGATGAATACAATTTTCCCAGCCTTTGTCAGGTGTTCTTCTTTCCTGACCAGGAGTCTGTCATTACTTTATTTTAATCTAAATCCCATTTTTAGACACAATGCATCAATATTACCCATTGGAACCCAGTGGAAAGAATCAATAAATAGGAGTGAGGGATGAGGAATAAAAAAATAGGATGTTAGGCACAACAACACTTTATGCAGTCCACTCGGGGGGAAACATAGATAAGTGCCTAGGTCCTTTTAGAAAAACTACTTTTGTTCTTAAATATGACCTGAAAAAAATGACTTTCCCTATTTAATGAGAGCCACATCAGGGATAGAATAACTTTCTCATTTCTTTGTCACCAAGAACCATTTTCTAGTGATAACAAGATGATGTTGTTGTAGGTAAGAATTAACATATTAGCCCAGTTATGATACAGGCTTTTTTTAGGCCCAGGCCATGTGAGGATCTTTGAGCAAAGTGCTTATTGTTAGCATAGGGTGGGACAGGCAGGGAAGGCTATTTCCAGACAAGTTAGATGGAATTTTATAAACTACCCCTTGATTATTATCTCCAAGGCAAAAAATACCATGTGTGTTATTTTACTAAGAGCAGTAAGCAATTCCTTTTGTCTGAATAGGACAGGTAGAAGGTTCTTTTCATGTTGGAAGAAGAAAAATAGTATTTGTGATCTAGGAAAGGATTTGTCTGATTACTACTACCCCTACCCCCAACCCCCAATATTTTTGTTGCACTTTACAGTTTGCAAAGCCATTTATGCACTAGATTTCATTTGTCTCAACAACTCTATTAAGTATAAGTACTTATGGATGTTATCCCCATTTTATGAATAGAGAAACTGAGGCTCAAACAGATTACATATATTATCCATGTCCTCACAGCCAGTGGATCTTTGGAGGTGAAGTTTGAATCTGGGTAGTTACACCTGGCACCACATTGCCACAGCAGGTGGCAGATCCTTGGTGCTCCAGCTCCAGATGAGAGAGGCAGCCTGAAATAGCTGCCAAGACACTGGACTTTGAGGCAGGAGGTGTTCAACTCATTGCTCAGATTTCTAGTTTTGTGACTCAGAGGAAATTTCTGAGCCTCTTTGTGCCTTAGTTACTTCATCTATAAAAATGAATGAGTTGGATCAATGGACTGTTAAGTTTCCCTTCTATCATCTCTGATCCAGTGATTTAGAAACCTTACTGATTTTTTTTTTGATGGATACCCATCGTTTTCAAGTTTATATAACAGGCTATGGGGCTTTGACCTCCAGATGTACAGCCTAAATTAGGCAGGGAAGAAACAAAGCAGGGAGTATGTAGGATAGACACACTGGCAAAGAGCAACATCCTCTATCCCCTAACATAGATATTTCTCAAGTGTCCTACCATGGTCTTTGTTAGAGATCTCATCCGTCCCCATGACTTCGGCTGTGGCTATGAAGATAACTCAGAGATCTATGTATTCTGCCCTAATCATTCCCCTGAGTACAGTTTTATATCACCAACTATCTTTTGGACATTTCCAATCCCATAGACACCAAAAACTCAATGTGTCCAAAACACAAGTCTTCTTTTCCCTCACATACTCCTTCCTTCCTAATTTTTCTTTTCCTGTTGAAGCCATCACCATTCTTCCAAGCAGTTAGGTCCATAATCTTTACTCCCTATACACATGTAATCATTTGCTAAGCCTTGTGGAACATACCTTTACAAAATCTTTGGCCAACGGGCAGAATAACTTTGTGTGTCTAAAATACTAGCTTTTAAACTAGCTCTGCAGAGAGGTAGAAAAAGAAAAATTGACTAATGTTTTTACACTTTTCTCATCCTGCCTCTTCCAGCACTACCACCAAATGCAATGGCAGTAAAATAGATGATAAAGAAAAATTTGTTTCAAGTCATCAGGGAAAAGTTGTGGTTTTTCCTTGAAGACATTTGCCATAAGTTTATTAGGTGTTAGATAACTGTCTGCTACATACATAAAACATGAACCGTGTGCTTTGGCTGAATAATTATTCTCTGATCCTTACCCCCTCTTTTATTCAATAAATACTGAAGTCATTCTGTGTACTATGCAAATACAATCAGTTTTCTTACAATGCAGTGTACATTCCTAAAAATCAATGAGCTGTACAAAATTGTGTAATAAAAACCACTTGGCTAGAAGAAGATGGAACATATTGCCTATCAGACTTATAGATGAGAATTTATGAATAAACAGAGAGAACATTGTGAGATAGAAAATGGATCTTTTTATTACATTAAATTTTTAAAAGGTTTTATACAAATAAAACCAATGTTGCCAAGATTCGAAGGAAAACAGAAAATTGGGAAAGAATTTTTATATTGCTGTTTCTCATAGATGAAATCACACACATGCAAACCTCAGATTCACATTATGCTCAAAATGCTCCTTAATAGATCAATCACGTTGACATAAATTTGTGTTTTCAAGGGAACTGGGAGGGTAAGTGACTTGTCTAGGGCCATATTACCAGTATGCATCTGACTTGGACTTAGGTATTCCTGACTTTGGCCAGCTTATGCCTCCACTGTACCGTGCCATCTCTCTAGATTTATCATGCTGGCTAAACATGGTAATCATAGTTGAGTGAACAGGAAATACATTTCTTGGTTGCATAGTCTCTCTGCTTAATCAAAATAAAGATATGAATGCCTCTATGCAGGGAATTAGGAAATTAGTCCTGGATTACGCCCCATATGTTAATAATTGAACCTTGTATATGTGGCAGGCTATAAGAGTGATAACCAGACTGTTGCTCTGTAAGAGAAAATGCTTATTTCAAATGTTAGTAGTGGATGTGGTGTGTGGCACAGGATGTGTTTGTGGCCACCCACATATTCTTTTTAACTGTTAATGGAAGAAACTTTTTTTGTGTGTGTGGAATACATCAGCTATATCAGATGTGCTTTTTTCCTCCAGACCTACACATTTTTCTTTGCCCAATGTGATGGGATAGTAGGACCAAACTCATTTAGAATTTTGCTGATTCCAAACACTCATTATTGTCAATCTTAGAAATGCTAGCTAGCATATTGTGTCAGCTCCTACCTCAGCTTCCCCAATTTTTGACATTTGAGTTGAAGCCTAAATCTATTCAGGATGTTCCAAGACAGACCAATAAAATAAATTTAGGATTCCTGTATCCAAAGCTAGTTCTATAAAGTCACTTCTGCCATGAGAATCTTAAGTCGATGTGTTAGATTTGCTACTGGCTAACCCAGGATTATGTTACAAAATTAGAAGCTAACACATACCTCCAAATATTTGTTTTCAAACTTTGTCATCCTTTCCCTTGACTGTACATATACAGGTTTCACATCATCTTTCTGGGAAATATATAGGCTAAAAATGAAATAAACCAAAACAGCAGCTGAGACTCTTAAAGGATTGTGCTGTTTCCACTAGTTTTTGAATAGTGTTAGAAATGCTCCCTGTAGCAATAAGGCAATTTTAAAAAATGGGGAATAAGTACACATAAAGAAAAATTAAAATTACTTGTATTTGTAGATGATAGGATCATTTATAATAACGAGAACCCAAGTAAATTAATGAAAATGTTGATTGAGACAATGAATCTAATACAGAGTCCACAAAACTATCACCACAAAACTATTGCCTTTTCTGCATTTTACTACTAAAAGCAGGAAAGAAAAAAAGATGCAGTAGAAGCAGCACCACATTTTGAGTCACAGGCTGCCCTGGGTTTGAATCCTGCACTGCAACTTACTACCTGTGTAACTATGGATGAGAACAACAACAGTATTAGTAATAATAGTGAGCATTTATATAGCACTTTAAAGGTTGCAAAGCACTTTGCAGATATCTCATTTTATCCTGATAAGAACCCTATTCAGTAGGTTTTCCAAATTGGAGGAGTAGGGGAAGGGTGGTAATAGCATTTTCTCATTTTTAAAATTAGGAAACTGAGGCAAAACAGTAATTGAATGACTTGCTCAGAGTCACACAGTCAGTAAGTGTCTGAGGCTGAATCTGAACTTGGATCTTGCTGATTCTGGGCAGGTAGGTGGTACAGTGGATAAAGTACTGGGTCTGGAAGAAGGCTTGAGTTCAGATCCAGTCTTGGACAAATAGTGCGATGCCCGGCAAGTCACTTAACCCTGTTTGCCTCAGTTGGAAAAGGAAATGGCAAACCATTCCAGTATTTTTGCCCAGATGGGGTCATGAACAGTCAGACAGGACGGGGACGACTCCACAACAAGCTTCTGATCCCAGGTCTAGCACTATGCCCTGCCCCGCCTCACTGCTTCTTAATCTGTGAAATGACTCTGTTTAACTAAATGGTCTGTCAGGACTTTGCCATTTCTAAATCTTTGAAAAAGTAACAAAACGATTTTTTTGTAAAACTAATACAAGGCCCAAATAATTGGAGAAAGATTTGATATTTATGACTTATTAGTACCAACATGGTAAAAACATCCCTACCTAAATTACATACATTTACTACTGTATCAAGTTACCACAAGGATATTGAATAAAGTATCCATAATACCAAAGGAATATAATATTTAAAAGGAGAAAAAGTAGGCTTGATGCTGCCAGATTTCAAACTATACTTCAGAAAAGTAATTATTTAAACTATCTGCCATTGGGTAGACAGAAAAGTACATTAGATGAGAAGATCAGATAAATAAGAACTAGAAACAGATGTTGATTTCAATTGATATTGCTCAGTAAACTCAAGAGCACAAATAGTTCCTGGTAAAGGACTAAGGGATGTCTTCAACAATAATTGTTGGGAAAACTGGATATCACTTTAGTTAAAAAGAGACTTAGATCAGCATCTTACACCACATTAAATTTCAAAAGGGTAAATCATCTAAATATTTTTTTTAAACTACACTGTGGAAAAAGAAAAATTAGAGAATAGAAAATTATTTTTTCCACAATTTCAATTAGCAGAAAAATGAATTGTCAAACACGGGGAGATGATACAAAAGATACAATAGAAGCAAGTGTATGTTTGTCACATAGCAGATACCTAATAAATGCTTTTTTAAGTGACAGAATTATACACAGTTAAAAAAATTTTACACAAATGAAGTCAGTGCAACTCAAATTAGATCATAGCTCATAAAAATGTAATTAAATATTTCTGAGAAAAAGCCTGACATCCAAATCTAGAGTAAAATTAACACAAATATGTAGCATAAAGAACTATCTCCCAATTAGTAAGTGGTCAAAGGACATGTTCGCTTTAAAAAATAAACTATAACCATGGGGAATAATGTTCAGAATCATGAATAATCAGATAAATTATATGCCCATAAAGCTAGCAAAAATGCTAAATTAAAGATGAGATAAGTAGCTCATTGAAGGCCTGTGTGAAGACAAAAATGGCAAATTCACTGCTAGTGAAACTAAGTTGTTGCAATATTTCTAGAAAACAATTTCAAACTATGCAATAAGTTAACTAAATTATTCATATCCTTTGACCCCAAGATCCCAGTCCTATAACTAGGGTTCAAAAAGATTATTGAAAAGGGACCAAGCAATCCTCATATGAACAAAAAAAATATTATGTATTTTAGCAAAAAGCTATAAACAAAATGTCCCCAAAGATTGAATCATAGGTCACAGGGTTTAAGAACCAGAAGGAGTCATCATGTTAAACCTTCACGTTCAACAGAGACAAAAACTAAGATTAAATTACCAACATTATATAGCTATCCAATGAACCCAGGTTCTCTAACTCTAAATTACTGAACAGATTAAAGTAGAGGAATGTCATGTAAACAGGGCAGCTAGGTGATACAGTGAATAGAGTGCCGGGCCTGGAATCAAGAAGACTCATCTTCCAAAGTTCAAATCTGGCTTCAATCACTTATTAGCTGTGTGACCCTGTGCAAGTCACTCACTGTCTTCCTTAGTTTCCTCATCTGTAAAATGAACTGCAGAAGGAAATGACAAACCTCTCCAGTATCTTCAAATGGTTTTTTCTTGGCAACCTGTAATATTTTCTCCTTGGTGTGGGGATTCTGAACCTGGCAATAACATTTCTAATTTTCTTCTGGGGATCTTTTTGAAGAGGTGATCGATGAAGTCTTTCAAGTTCTATTTTGCCCTCTGATTCGAAAACATCAGGGCAATTTTCTTTGAGGATCTCTTGAAGGATGCTTTCCAAGTTTTTCTTTTGGTCATGGGTTTCAGGTAGACCAATAATTTTCAAATTGTCTCTCCTGGATCTATTTTCCAGGTCAGTGGTTTTTTCAAGGAGGTATTTCACATTGCTTTCTATTTTTTCGTTTTTTTGTAACAGTTTAATAGTATCTTGGTTTCTCATAAAGTCAT
>JAQQSW010017677.1:0-11408 GCA_028646575.1 Pseudocheirus occidentalis | reverse complement strand
AATGACTTTATGAGAAACCAAGATACTATTAAACAAATACAAACAAATGAAAAAATAGAAAGCAATATGAAATATCTCCTTAAAAAACCACTGACCTGGAAAATAGATCCAGGAGAGACAATTTGAAACTCATTGTTCTACCTGAAATCCATGACAAGAAAAAGAACTTGGAAAGCATCCTTCAAGAAATCCTCAAAGAAAATTGCCCTGATGTTTTAGAATCAGAGGGCGAAATAGAACTTGAAAGAATTCACCAATCACCTCTTTAAAAAGATCCCCAAAAGAAAACTCTTAGAAATGTTATTGCCAGGTTCCGGAATCCCCAGTTAAAGGAGAAAATATTACAGGCTGCTAAGAGAAAACCATTTGAATACTTCAGAAGCACTATTCGGATAACCCAGGATCTGTCAACTTCTACACTGAGGGATTGAAGGGCCTGGAATATGATATTTCAAAGATCAAGGGAGTTTGGATTAAAACCAAGAATGACCTGCCCAGCAAAATTGAGGATAATGTTCCAGGGGAAAATATGGTCATTCAATGAGGTGGAGGACTTTCAAGCATTCCTGTGGAAAAAACAGAACTGAACAGAAAATTTGACAAGCAAACACAAGAAGCATGAGAAGGTAAACATGAGAAAGAAATCATAAGGAAGTTATCAAAGTTGAACTATTTACATACCAATATGGAAAAACGATAATAGTAACTTATGAAACTTTTCAGTATGAGGATACGGGAAGGGAATACAAATGTATATTTATATATGTGTGTGTGTGTGTGTGTGTGTACATACACATATGTCTATATAGGAGGCTATATATGCGTATGAATACATATCTGAGCGGGTATGTATATGTGTATATAGAGGGTATAGGATCAATTTAATACTAAGGGATGATACTTTAAAAGGTGAAATTCTGAGGTGGGAGAGGACTAGAATGAGAGGAGACAGGGAGAGACAAAATGGGGTTAATCATCTCATATAGAAGAGGCAAAGGATAACTGTTACAACTTTACTCTCATTTACTCTCATTGAATCTGGCTTATGGAAGGAATGACATAAACTCTAAACTGGATATCATACCACACAGGAGAGTAGGGGGTATATATATATATATATTATATTTGTTATCTGCTCTATTAGAATGTAAGTGCCTTATGAATAACAATTGTATTTACTTTTTCTTTTTGTACTGTAGATACACAGATTTTTGTACTGTAGATAGCACAGTGCTGGATTATAGTAGGTCCTTATAAAGTGCTTGTTGATGGAATGATAGTTAAGGTTCTAGATTCATATTAACAGCCTCCTATTATTTCTAGAAAGGATAAAACTGATACTCTTTGAACTTTAGAGGAAGGTCTAGGACTTGCCTATGTGATTCTCAATAGATAAAAATTTTAAGAACAAGCTAAAGTAGTTTGATTTCAGGTTTTGATTAAAACAGTGAGAAAAGAGAAGAATGATGATTTTTCTGCATACTTTGTCCCGTTCATTCTAGCCCTCTTCGTGACAGAGGCCCAATCTTGGTGAAGCACAGACTTAATCTGAATACTTACTATGGCCAAAGCAGAAACCTTCTGGGCTGAGCAATGTGGCAAGATCATGGCCAATAGCTTCCAGGTCAAGGAAAGCTCTGAGTCAGTGGGCAGGATTGGAGGCAGAAGGATCTATTTAGATCAGAGACAGGGTTGGAAGGAATTGAGTTTGAGTAATTGTATGAGAGACAGAGCCTGAGGTTAGGCTGAAGCCCTCCATGGCAAGAAAGCAGAGAGTATGTGAGTTCTGATCCAGCATAGAATTGGAAAGGAAGCAAGAAGGAGGCTTTCCTAGAGCACCCTGAGAGCATTTTTACGTGTATGAGAGAGCAGCACTGTGGGACCCGGCTTTATGAAAGAAGCTTTCAAAAGGACAGAGGCATTCTGGTTTGGCCTAGAGGTAGGCTGAACTATAAACAAATGTAGCACCAAAGGAATATTTCCCTATGGGTCAGCTATTAAAGAACCAGTTCAGCCAGGTGTGGTGTAGCTCTTGCTACTGGGGAATCTGTGACTGGTGGATCACTTGTGTTTGAGATTTCTGAGCTGCAGTAGATTGAAATTTGACCATGTGTCTGTATAAATCCATATGTGCAATTACCCACAGAGAGGTGTGTGTGTGTCTGTGTGTGTGTCTGTGTGTGTGTGTCTGTGTGTGTGTGAGTGTGTGTGTTGGGGTGTTGGGAGGGAGGGTCTCAGACTTATTATGGGGGGGGTAAACTGACCAAAATCAGACATAGTTAGTCAAAACTTTTGTACCAATCAGCAATAGGGTTTGGCCTAAGAGTAGCTGCTATATTCCCAGACTGGTAGACATAAGCAATCCAATCTCAAAGAAACAAAATAAAGCAAATAAAGCAAAAAAACCCTAATTCTCTGGGGTAGTGTGTAAGAACTATCGAATCTAGTAAAGTAACTGGATAAGCTATGGAGAACTGCAATGTGGTGATGCCTGTCGAGAATAGCCAACAGCATGCAGCTTATGCATCAGGCCCAGAGCAGGACATCCACATGATGGAGAAGAAAATTCTGCATTTCTCCTTTGCTGAAGCAATACCATAGGTCCCAGAAGCTACTTAGAACTCGGTGGGGGGGAGGCGATTTCTCTTGCTATTTATTAAGAAGTCTTTTCTATGACTATGTCTTAATGTGGCTACTCTTGGGTGGAGAATGGGGAATCAGGATACTGATGTTTCAAAGTTATCTGGGTAGGTACAATGAGCCAGAGAGATGCAAAGTTTCCAAAGTGCATACAGAATGTCATATGTCAGAAAACACGTCTTCTTTATGTCAGAAGAAAGTCTCTGATGCAAACTTTGCACACACATATACACTACAATGTTACATATGCATAAATATACACTTTACATATTCTCTGAGATGTTTGTCCTAAATCCTACTCACTCTGATTTCTCAGGTCCAGAACTGGGCTAATACCTTGGGCTCTAAGGGTACTCCTGAAGTGTTGAGGTGTATTTTCCAATGCCATGAGCAATAAACCCCTATTGGTGTGCTTCGCTCCTATGATTATAAGTTGAGAATCAATTTAGTTTGGCAGCCTCAGGTAACTTTTCAGAAAGGGGTGTTTACTAAAATGGTATTGCAAGAATAGGCGGTAGAAAAATAATTTCAAGCATTTATGGCATCTATCCAGCAAATACTTATAGAGTCCAAGAAAAAGTGTGCTTAAAAAGCATATATGGCAAAGAAATAGCTCATAATTCCTGGTTGTGGAAAGTCCATTCTCCCTCCCTCTCTTTGTGCTGTGCTGAGGAAGTTCTTATTAAGTTTGATCTAGTTTCTTTTCTGGGCTCTTTGTGGAGTCGTGGCTCTGCACTTGGTCTGCCCTTCCTGCTGATGCAGAGATGGCCTCTAGACACTCCTGTCTGGAGGGACAAGTGACAGGATGCTGAGCAGAAGGTGGGAAGTCCAAAATTCTTCTGACCTTTTTAAATTGGTCAGGTCCTCCTCTTACTAAGAGGTTGTGGGAGACTGAGGTCAAGGTCAAAAGTTTGCCTTTTCTCCAAGTGACCCCTCAGGAGGTTTAGCTGAAATGCCCTCTCTTTGCCCATCATTTGGTGGAATGTTTGCCAGATGCCTGAATAACTTGGGTTCTGATCGGGTTTTCTGTTTTATAGATGACCAAAGGGCATGATTAAGTTTCCTGAGCCAGTTACAGTACTCTTCCTGTGTTAACTTCACTCCAGCTCTACTAAAAATGTTTCCCCACTTAATCTAAAATTTTCAATTGCTTGGTTGATAGACACTTGATCTTCCTTCATAAAATAATCAGACCATCTTTAGCTCTTACTTTAAGTGCTATAGATTGACTTGTTTGATTTACAAGATTAATCCCACCCCTTCATTTATTGTTTGACTGTCTACATGGCAATCAGTGGGTGGGGAAGGTTTCATGGAGAAGATAAGACACAGACCTTTAAGAAACCATAGGAATTAGTCCAGTTATTGAGCAGAGGACATCTAAGACCTGGGAAATAGCATGAACAATAAAATGTAGTTATGTGTTAGTGTGTTCAGGGGTGAATGAGTAGATAATCTGGTATGGGCGAAGAGAGTATGAAGGAAAGCTGTATACAAAGTTCTGAAAACAGGTTGGAGCCATGGTATGGAGATCTTTGAATGCCAAGTTTTGGTCCTTATGATCCAGTCCCTTTCCTCTAAGATTACCTCCCAAATGTGTGTGTATGTGTATGTGTACATATACACATAATAACATGTGTGTATGTACACATACACATAATACCATGTGTGTATGCACACATACACATACACAATACATATGATATATTATCTAGGTGGCACAGTGGTATAGCTCTGGGCTTAGAACTAGCAAGACAAATCTTCAAGTTCAAATCCAGTCTCAGATTCTTATTAGATGTGTGACCCTGGGCAAATGACTTAACCTTTTTTGCCTCAATTTCTCATTTGTAATATGAGCAGGAGAAGGAAATTGTAAACCATTCCAGTATCTCTGTCAAGAAAACTGCAAATGGCATCACAAAGAGACATGACTGAAAAATGACTGAACATATAATATAATATGATAGGATGATGATATAATCCAATACAATGTTATATTTTATTCTATTATATATCTCTCACACACATGTAGTACACATGTACATATGTGCCCAGGAATTTGTATGTTGTCTCCCTCATTAGAATGTAGGCTTCTTGTAGATAGGGCCATTTTCACCTTTCTTTATATCCTTGGTGCCTAACACCAAACCTAGAACATGGTAAGTAAATTCTCCTCGACTGTCTCACCAACACAGTCATGAAAATAAATATGGTTGTATAGGGGTCCTCAAACAAATACAATACCAAAATAGTAGCTTACTCTGAAATGATGGCGCTTTAAGCTTGCTACCTGATCTGTTCTTCCCAAGAGCCTCTGATGTAGATCATGGATGCGTTACTGTCTTCCTTTTATAGATGATACAACTGGATCTGAGAGATGTCTGCCTGTTTAGGAGATTTGCCTAACGTCGAACTGCTAGGAGGTGGTAGAGCTGGGACTTGTTTTTGACTCCGAGTACAGTGTTCTTTCCATCACACCATCTCTTCTTTTTTACTGTCATGTTTGACTTCTGCTGGGAATTTAATTATATGTAGTCAATCTGTATTTTTGGTAGATGCAGAAATTTTAGCTTTCTGATAAAAGAATGGGATGGCATGGTACGAGTGGGAGGGAGCTAGTTCATAACAAATTCATAGATCAGTTATTATTGATTTCAAACTGGAATGGACCTTAGAGGTTATCTAGCCCATTCCTTTCCTTTTATAGATGAGGAAACTGAGTCTCAGAAAGATTAAGTAATGTTTTCATATTCAAACACTAAGTACTCAATGATTCTTTCAGGTCATTCTGACTATATGAATACATACCCAATGCCTTTTCTACCATACTGTGAAGACATTGGAAAAACCAGTCCTCACCCCCATCCCCGGCTGTATTAAATTATGGTAAAAGTCATTGTTCTTATTTAGTTATTCAGTTATGACTCTTGGGGCTACTGTGGAAGGTCACTATGTCTAGTGGTTATAGAAATAATAGAAACACAAATAATTGTTTCAAACTTTTTACTGATAAAAAAGATGATGTGAGTCTCCAAAGAAGTGAACAAGTAATGTTCACTCATTGCTGTTAATTATATTTTAAGACAGACTCAATTTTGTATTAGGCACAGATGTTTCATTTCTCAGTTCATATATAATGTGCTACATGGAACATCTCCAAAGAGATTTTAGAAGTGTTTGCAATCTTGTCCATCTCTTTACCACTTGGTGTGGTCTTCTCTGAAAATCATGTCATTTTGGAAAGGAACTTGAAGAAGTCTTGGAGACATTTTCAAGACATTTTGTTTTACATGGTATCTAAAAATATTCCTATTGAAAGTGAAAATTGGAAACAGTCTCAAAAAAGACATACCAAGGATCAAAATGAATATTGCTTCTTTGGCAAGACTCTTTTGCAGGGGGGTCTGAGGGCTTGGGAGTGGGATGGGTGGGAGTGATCGAATTGTGGCCTGGCCAGTGAGAGAGCAATGCTACAGAATTGATGTTGGCCCCAGGGGCCTTTAAGAAGCTCTGTTGTCATGGCTGTTAATGAAAAATGTATTGAGAACTATCTGAGGGAACAGCTATTTCCCAAATTACCCCACTGGAGACGATATTTAGGAGGGGAACTTATCCAGGGGCAGATCACAAGGGGTAGAAGTAGGAAATATTTGAGGTGTGTTCCAGAACATAGTCCTAGGGGTGGAAATAAACATATACAAAGAAATTGAAAACTTTGGTTTTAGCAGAAAATTCTTAGAAATATAAATTTATCCTGTTTTTGTGCCATAGTAAAAAAAAATCTACCACCAATCTATTGAGGATAATTGATTCAGACAGGGTCACACATAAGAAGCAAGATTCAAATTCAGGTCTTCTGTCTCTAACTCCATCACACCTCTTGACCTGGAGGGGAGGGTGACTTGAATGACTTCTTTGTAACATGCGATGTGCTAATATATATCTTTGAAAAGATCTAGTGTGGTGATACTCAGGAGGTGGTAGCTATGATCTTTTTAGTATGAAACTTCCTATGAAGGAAAATAAAAATGTCAGTATAAATCGACAAGCATTTATTGATAAGAAACCACCTACCTGAACTAACTGTACTTGGTTCTTGAGCACAAATTAAAAATCAAGGCAATTCTTGCCTTCAAGGATCTTGGACTTTGCCTAGTTTTAGGGGCCTTAAGGGTCAGCAGTTTAATTCAGGCACCATCTTCATTCAGGTTGATCTTGTTGGGTTCAAAATCATTAGAATTCATAAGGGGTTGGCCAAGGCTTTCCCTAATGCTCTGCCTCTCTCTGGACTCACTCCAATTTTTTTATTTAGGAAGAAAATTTGGGGTCTTCTTTAATCACTTACTATTTTTCTGCCCCACTCTCCTCCACATTTAATCAGTCTTCAAGTTGTCAATTTGGCTTTGGCAATAGCTCTTGCATCTATTGTATGATACTTCTTGTAAATACATATTGACATATTTCGTGATGACTTACAAGAAGTAGGATATATATCTAAATCAGTCCCCTCAGGGAAAAAGCAGCTGCTTTCAGTGATATCACCTCATTTTCATTTTTTTTGCTTCTTTACTTTTGTTCTCAACTTTCTCTATGTTGCCCCTTCTAATTTTTCCCTTCTTGCTTCCCTCCCTCCCTCCCTTCCTTTCTTCCTTCCTTCCTTCCTTCCTTCCTTCCTTCCTTACTTCCTTCCTTCCCTCCTTCCTTCCTTCCTTCCTTCCTTCCTTGCTTCCTTCCTTCCTTCCTTCCTTCCTTCCTTCCTTCCTTCCTTTAATATGTCCCCTCTCTCAATCAAAGTAGTAATTTGAGATCAGGGAACTGTTTTTCTATTTCTATTCCTAGGACTTATCATTGTGCTTGACACCTAGTATATACCTAAATACTTTCAAATTATTTTCTCTTAAATTTTTTGAATTTCAACTCTAGACTTTGAGGAGTTTATCATTTAGACCTCATGATCATCTTCCTGTTCAATAATGACTTTCTCCATGATATCCTTTGTTCCTTGAATATTTGATAACTACATGACTCTGTTTTGTGTGTGTATGTGTGTGTGTGTGTGTGTGTGTGTATCTTTTTTGGAGGGATGCAATCATGGTTAAGTGATTTGCCCAGAGTCACACAGTTGTTAAGTGTCTGAGGCTGGATTTGAACTCATGTCTTCCTGACTGCAGTGCCAGTGCTCTATTGTGCCTCCCAGCTACCCCAACTGCATGACTATGGGTAAGTTATTAACCTCTGTGTACTTCAGGCAACTCCATGGAATTATAGGAGTCTTGATTTGTAGCTAGAAGAGATCCCAAAGAGTCTCTAACACTACCTTCTCATATATTTACAGATGAGGAAACTGAGGCCTAGCATGGTTAAGTGACTACCCATAGTTTGCAACCTATATCCCCAAAAAGAGTTCCTCAAACTTACAAAATCAGTGATTGTCCATGTATTCACACTTGTGGGTCTCATATCTTCTCTTGGTATCTATGCATACAAAAGTCATCGCTTGAAATAGGTTAGAATGTACTTGTGTCCACCATTGGGTTCTCCATTACCTTGGAATCACTCCCAAGCTTTAGTTTTGTAGTCATGCAGAGTTCTAAAATGGATAGCAACCCAGCTTCAGCAGAAGAATATTTTTATTTATTTGGTTCAATGTTTGTGCGTGTGTCTATGAGTATGTGTGTGTGTGTGTGTGTGTGTATAATATGGAATTGTCAGAAGTCCTGAGAAACATGTGCTTTATTCCAGTAATATTATCTTGCAATACATATGTGTTTTTTTAAACATATCTATGATTCCTGATACTCGTATATGTGGTGAGTATGTAAGCCTGGCTCTTTACATCCTGTTTAGACTCCGTCTTGTTCTTCCTCTAATACTCATATATCGACCACGTCATATTTTCCCAATAAAACAGGGACTTGTGTTAGTGTCAGGTAATTGCCACCAAACTGAATGTGTAAATAGAAAATTTGTTCCATGCTCAAAAAATTCCCCTTTGAAATATACAGGGTCAGGCCAAATTATGGCAGCCGTTGCTCAGGCCAACATCTTCTTGCACCATCTTGTCATAAAACACATTATAAACATTTTCCCCGAAGTATGAGAACAAATACATTTCAGTAGTGAATTAGGCAATTGATGGAATATTCTTGCCCATGATTTGAGCTCTTGGAACTATCCATTCCCACAGTAAGAGCGAGAGGGAGAGAGAAGAGGAGAGGAGAGAGGGAG
The DNA here is from genome assembly GCA_028646575.1 of Pseudocheirus occidentalis. Classification (NCBI taxonomy): domain Eukaryota; kingdom Metazoa; phylum Chordata; class Mammalia; order Diprotodontia; family Pseudocheiridae; genus Pseudocheirus; species Pseudocheirus occidentalis. The sequence continues at coordinate 2,540 of JAQQSW010017677.1, read as the reverse complement.
AAGGAGAGAAAAGAAGAGAGGAAAGGGGAGGAGAGAGAGGCAAGGGGAAGGTGGGGAAAGAGAACAGGGAGAGAGGAGAAAGAGAAGAGTGGGGAGAGTGAGTGTGGCTTAAGCTTGTATTTCTTTGGGGGAAAAATGAGAAGTGATTAGATGAGGAGAGAATGAACCCAACAGAGTGTTCATAAGATGTGTGTCTGTTGTCTGGGAATACTATTGTTTTCTCTTCACTTGAGAATAGCATGTCACTGGTTGCTTATTATTGCTTTTTCAGATTGAATGTACAGTGTAACCCACTGGGAAAAATTCTGAACTGGGAACTGGGTGATCTAGCTTGCACTCCTCATTTTGCTTCTGAGTGACCCTGGAAACCCAACCATTTCTTTCTGGAACTTAGTTTCATTATTTATTCAGCCAATGGAGATCATTATACCTATTCTCACAAATGGGGCTGTATCAATGAGAATATCTTGGACTATTCAGTTAATGAGAATATTTTGGACTCCCTAGAAGAAAGGAGGGATGAGGAGATTTTAGGCATGCTGTCTTTAGAGTAATAAATTTGAGAGCAACGTTTCAAGCAACTCAATGGCCATTTTGGTACTGGAATAATTCTCCCATCATCAATCAAAAAGCATTTTTAAGGTGCCTACAGTGTGTTAAACACTGGATTAGGTGCCTCAAATACAAAGACAAAATCAAATAGTTTGCACTTTTAGGGAGTGTATATTCCATCTACTCTAAGGACATAAAAGTCCATCCTGAAACAGACTTGGAAGACTTTTAAACTGAAAGGCATGATACCATGGTCCCAGTGGATCAGGCCCCTTGTGACAGGGATCTTTAACATAGCTGAGCACTTCAGAACACAGCTGGTCAGGAAGCCTTTCACATTGTCATACAAAGACAGTGCTTAGCAACTATCAGGATCCCATGTTGACCAAGGCACACCAACCAGAAAGGATAGGGAGGATTTTGTTCAGAAGGAATTATCAAGACTATAGCAATGAGATACCATATTATCCCTGCCCAACTCTTTATTGTATTTTTTTATCATGAGGACCCTCCCCCCAGAAGCTTATAGCACTGTCTAATAATGTACGAGACTTCACTCTGAGCTAAGGACAAAGGAAAGGCAGAAAGAGCCACCCAGATGACCAAACTCCAGAGTGACACACTTAAACTGAAGAGAGTTCTCACTTATTTCTTGTTCTTCTTCCTATAACATCATTCTGAAGGAGCCCAACACAGAGTGATGATCCTTTCCAACCATAGTGATTTAGTGTGTGTTGGTCATAAGGTAGGATCATAGATTTATAGCTAGAGGGAACTCAGGACATTTTATAAATCTCCTTATTTTGTAGATGAGGAATGAAGGCTGAGGGATTCCAGGACTTGCTTAAGGTCATACAGTTTGTAAATATCTGAGGTAGGATTTGAAACCGGGGCTCCATAACTTCCAGTCCACTTATTGATCACTTGCATTTCTTTGAGAATTGACTGTTCATTTTCATTAAGCATTTCTTGATAATTGGGAAATGACTTTTCTTCTACATTTCTTCTTCATTTTCTTCTCTATTTTTGAAGCAGAACTTCATATATACTGAATATGTGATATTTATCAGAGAATCTTGCTGGAAAGAAGTTTCCACAGTTAATTACCTCCTTTTGCATTTTAACTGCATTGGTTTTATTTATGCAAAATGGTTTAACTTTATACAATTAAGTGTCCATTTCATCTTCCGCCATCTTTATCCCTCTCTTTTGTCATGAACTTTTCCACTATCCATACCTGTAAAAATTAGTTCCTTCCTTGTTTCTCTAATTGGTTTATGATGAGATCTTTTATATTTCAGTAATATATCTATTTGGAGCTTATCTTGGTATATTGTTGCCATATAAGGACAATTGCATTATTAAGGACTCAGGAATTTTTAAGCAGTGACTGTAGTAGGAGAGGAGACCAGGGAGAACAAACATTTATTAAGCACCTACTGTATGCCAGGCACAAGTGCTTTAATCTCATTCCATTCTCTCAACAACCCTGAGAGGGTTGGTGTCATCATTGCCCTCCTTTTCCAAGTGAGGAAACTGAGGCAGACAGAGTTAAGTGATCTTCCCTCAATCATACAGTTAGTTATTATCTGAGGCTTACTGAAAGCAATACATAGATTTTCAAATGTGACTCGACATACTCCCTTCATACTACCCATTTCTGGATTCAAAATGTTGTCTAAGATATACATAATGATAGACTAATTCAACGAATTGCTGATCTAGGGGGCAGATTGCTTTCAAACTGTTGTAGATTTCACTAAAATCTCAAAATCTCTTTCACTAAAATGTCTGGCTTTGAGTCCTGAGTTTTTGGTTATGGAATATAAATAGTGAAGGTTCTACCAAGCTGGAAAGTCACCAGGTACAGCCCTTACCCTGCGGACTACTTGTCTATTGTACAAGGAACAGAAACATAAAGAGGTTGATCACCAGAAGCTTGGAATCAGGTTGTAATGATTGAAGATGGACAAAAGATTCACAAAATG
>JAQQSW010017676.1:0-11408 GCA_028646575.1 Pseudocheirus occidentalis | reverse complement strand
TTGGAGGAGGACATAAAAGAGAACAGATTGTGGGAGGGGCTTTATGGTGGGATCACTGTTTTGGTCTTGGGGTAGGGGAAAGAAGGGGAGAAAATTTGCAACTCAAAACCTTGTGGAAATGAATGATGTAATCAAGAAAATAAAATTTAAAAAAAGAAAGACAAAAAAAATTGTTGATTTTCTAGTTTTTTAGTTGTATGAGCAATTTATTAACCTGTTCCTTCTCTCTTTGATGATGAAAGTGTTACATGATATATATTTTGGCTATAACCCCAAAATTTTGATATGCTGTCTCATTGCTGAAGCTACTTTAATGAAATTATGTATCATCTCTATGATTTGTTCTCTGACCCACCAGTTCTTTAGTTATTTATTCTCTAATTAATTTTTAATCCTTTCTTCAATGGTCCTATGTTGGATACAATTTTATTGCACTGTAGCCTTTAAGATTTATTTAATATTTCTGCTTTTGTGTATGTATTTGTAGAGATTTTATACTGTAGTACATGGCCAATTTTTTAAAAGATACCATGCACAGATAAAAAAAAATTATTCCTCTCCAATAATTGCCAGAGAGCTATCATATCTAAATTTTCTAAAATTCTATTCAGACCTTTAATTTCTTACTTGCTTTCAGGAAAATTTGTCTAACTAAAAAAGAGGCACATTGAAGCGCCTCACTATCTTTTCCACTAACTCATTTCATTTTTCTTTTAAATAGTTATATGCTATAATGTCCAGTGGATACGTTAAGTATTGATATTAATTCATCACCTTTGGTAACTTTGAGCAAAATGTCCTTTTCCTTTTTCTCTCTCTTAATCTAGGCTGGTTTTGCTATTGCCTTATCTGAGAGTATAATTGCTATCTTGGATTTTTTTGAGTTCTTGATCTCGCTATAAAAGGTCACATAATAAACTAATTAGAAGAACAAGGAAGAAAGTACCCTTTGAATCTATGGATGGGGGAAAATTCATGAGCAAACAAGGAATAGAAGAGATCACAGAAGATTAAACACGTGCTTTTGATTACATAAAAATTTTTTTAAAGTTTTGCACCAACAAAAGCAATATAGATAGGATTTCAAGGGAAATAGAAGGAAAATAGAAATTGAAAATAGAAATTAGAAGGAAAAAAAAAACCTCTGCAGCATTGTTCTCTGATAAAGATCTAATTTCCAAATCATATAAGGAATTGACTCAGATTTATGACCAAAAGAGCCATTCCCCAACTTGTAAATGGTCAAACAGGCAGTTCTCAAGGGAAGAAATCCAACTCATCTACTATGATATTACAAAAATGCTCCACATCACTAATAGCGAAATACAAATCAAAGCGACTTTGAGGTTCCACGTTACACAGATCATACAGGCAAAGCTGACAGAAACAAAAATGACCAGTGTTGGAGAGTTATTAATGCACTGTTGGCAGAGCTGTGAATTGGGCCAGCCATTCCCAGAAGAGGAGGTGGCAGAAAGGGAGGGAGGGATAAATGTAGGTTCATTGAAAAAATAAAAAAAAAAGAACTGTACTTATCTATGGAGAAATCTGGCTTTTGATTGAATTCTTTAACAACTGTGAGGAAAATGTGATACACTCAAATTATTTATTTATTTACAATAATGGGAGGAACATAGGAGGCTTCCTAGATGATATGGCACTGAATTAAGGGCTAGATTTGGAGTCAAGGAAACTGGGTTCAAATTCCATTACTGACAATAGCTATATGACCCTGGGGTAAGTCACCTAATCTCTATGAATCTGAGTTTCTTCATACACAAGATGAGAGAATTGGACTAAATGGTCTTTAAGATACCTTCTAGCTCTTGATCTATGATCCTATGATTCCTTCCTTTTACAAATGAAGAACCTGAAGCCTGTTGAGTGTAAGTCATTTGTTATACAAAATAAGAAGTGGTAGAATAAGAATGATCATAGTAATCCAAACGGGAAGAAAATTTTAAAAACACTGTTTTAGTTATTCATTTTACGTCTTTCTTAGTATATGAATATACCTCTAGTACAGCGGTTCTCAACCTGTGGGTCATGACTCCTTTGGGGGTCAAATGACCCCTTCATAGGGGTCACCTAAGACCATCAGAAAACACATTTCCGATGGTCTTAGGAACCGAAACACCGCTCCTCTATCTGTCTCCAGGTGGGTCCGCCCACATGCAGATATGCCCACATATAAGTATTAAAGGGTCGCAGCATTAGGAAGGTTGAGAACCACTGTTCTAGTATATGAATCTACCTCTAGGCAAACTTAGTGGTCCTCTGAGGGACAGCATTTTGATTCTATGTATGTTGAGCATGACTGCTGATTGGCTGAGGAACTTCAGGAATAGAAAAGCCAAGAAAGAAAATCGCTGGAGCCACAGGCTCGTGAGAAAAAGCTGGAACTCTAACAGATTCCTTGTTTCCCAGTGCCTACATCCACAGAGACTGCTAAGAGTGGACTTGTTAGATGAGACAGCTCTTTCCCTGACTGGGCTGAAATTTCATCTTGTTTCTGGGTTGCTTAGTGTCCTAACTTATTATACATTCCATCACCTCAACTAATTTACATGGCTTCCCCAGTTACGATCTTACTTGTTTCCTTTGATAAATGTGTTTTCTTACTATCTGTGATTGTCTTTCATGTAGTAAATGTGGTAGAGAGGGGAAAATAACATGACTAAGTTAACTGTTGCTCTTACTTTGGGGAAGATTAACATCTTTAAAAAAAGTTGCCCTACAAGTTTGGGATGTTCGTACAGGACAAATAAGAAAAGTAGCTTTTATCCTGAACTCTACCTGAACAATACCTCTAGATGTCAAATATTTGATGTTATTATAATAAATATCATTCTCTTGAAGATAGGAGAGAAGTAATCAGTCATCATGGCCATCATCTAACTATCCAGAAAAGTAGAAATCACAAGCTTATCAGTCCTTTTGTTCTATGGTCAACAGTTAAATTAACATAATGATTTCTCCATATGTTTTGTCTTACCTCTGCATCAATTTCTTCCAATATTTCATTGAGACTCCTGGTGCAACCGATAGCGCTTTGTCCCACTAGAAGAGAAAAATACGCCATAGCTATGTTGGTTCCAATCATATGTCACCCTTAAATTAAGTATTTTTTCCACTTTCCAAAGCAATAGAGATTTCTAAAGCGTTAGATATTTCAACAGATAATTGTTATTCCTCTGTTTCATGTTATCTACAGAAAAGTCTTATTTTCTTTCTTTTAAAAAGAGGATTACCTATTGACATTGAAGTAAACAAATATTACTATAGAAGTAAGAAAGACCTTACTCTAGCCTCAGACTTCTTACTAGCTGTGTGATCTGGGCAAGTCACGTAACTTCTCTCTGCCTCTGTTTCTTCACTTTTAAAATGAAGATAATACTAGCACCTACCTCTGAAGAGTTGTGAGAATGAGATCATGTTTGTAAAGTGCCTTGCAAGCCTTAAAGAGCTACAAAGTTAGACTATATCTTTTAGAAGAAAGAAACTTTTTTTTTAAATTTTTTGCTCTTTGGAGGGCAGTTGGGGTTAAGTGACTTGCCCAAGGTCACACGGCTAGTTTTTGTGTTATGTGTCTGAGGCCGGATTTGAACTCAGGTCCTCCCGACTCCAGGGCCGGTGCTCTATTCACTGCGCCACCTAGCCGCCCCAAAAGAAACTTTTAAATTGGTCTTAATTTTAACTCACATATTTGGGTTGAAATGCTATTTATTCATACATTCCTCCATCTCGTTTGGCATTGTGCCATAATATTTTCCCTGTAGAACAAGCAGTAAATCATTCCTACAATGTTTACTTACTTACTTTATCAGGACTTGTTTTTATTAAATAATACAAGGTTTCATTTCTAGCGTTCAGCTTTGTAATTAAAGTTGGTTATTGAATAAAATAAATAATTTTATAAAGTATAATATGGTAAAAAATTATATTACCTACAGATATTATTTTTGAGAGATAGTAATCTCCCCAGTAGTAAGGTTAATGTGGAAGAAAGATGAAGAAAATTATGCACTAGGTTATATTTCCCTTTTCCATTACAAAGTTTTCCCTAAGAATATGTTTTTGAACTATTTAACTATTAACTCACTATTGAGTGAGAAGGGTTTCCCTTTATCTATGAAACTCACAGCAAAGAAAAGAATCCTAAGCATGGGCCTGTGCACAATCATCAGTACCTTATTTTCAAAGGACTAAGGACAAAAAAACCTAGAATCTTGAAGCCCTTGGATCTCGTGGTACACTTAATCCAATTGTCAAGAAGGAAAATTGGATACTTAAGTAGTTGACTGGATGAGATAGCCATTTAAAATAATTTTGACTCTAAATTAGATACATTACATCTGGTGAAAATTCTCTTTTCCTATCAAGCATGATTTTTCCACTTCCTCCTTGACTTTGAATTAATTTTTCATTAAGATGTGGTCCTAGTAATGACCCACGTACATAGGACTTAATCACTGAGATACTTTAAACACCAAAGTTGATTCTTTATTGGAATAATTTGTTACAATTACTCCTAGACTGGATGCTTTTCTAAGCTGAAGGTTCCTTCAAAGATTTTCACTGTATTGATTTAAAATAAACAAGAAATCATTGTCCAGCTTTGAGATATGACAGAGATAAAATGAATAAAAAAATCTCGATTTACATATTCATATGTATATGCTTGTGTGTGTGTGTGTGTGTGTGTGTGTGTGTGTAGTATAAATGGATAATCAATACTTTGGAGCCTTCAACAAAAGACATATTATAGTGATAAACTGTGAAAAATGTCATCCTCATCACAAAAGGTTTTTAAACTTGCTCAATGACATCAGGGTTATGAAATTTGAATTTCCTAGGTTCAATTAACTGATGCTTTTCTGTGGAAATGCCTTGTTTGTTGTTGTCGTGAAGTTTAGCTGTTAGTTTTACTTCATACTTCCAATAATCAATATTAATAACAGTATTCTAGTAGTAGAAATGAAATGGTAGAAACAGGTCATTTTGGGGGGGCAAAGATGTCCAACAAGGGTATATAAGTAGACTTGAAATTCCACTTCTAAACTGGTATTACTCTTTGTGTCTGTGTGTGTCTGTGTGTGTGTTCATATTATCTTTAATCCAGAAATTACATCTAGATTTAGTAAACATAATTTATCAAGTTTTCAGCTATGATTATTATTTGCATTGAGGCATCTTACCTCCCCAAGTTCAACCATAAGCTCACAGTATCTTTGGATGTGCCCTAGTCTCAAGTGTATCTCAGCAGCTTCCTTCAGGCGTTCCTCCTTACTAGGTGCACCAATACCACCTCCGAACTTGGACATTTTGACTGTTGTTAGTTCTTGTGCTTTGGACTGGAAAAGGGAAATTATTTAATGAATTCTGTGATTGCAAATAGAAAATAATAAACATACAATATGGACAAATAAACAAGTTTTAATGTTAGAATCACGAAGTCTATTTAAAAATATCCATGAGCTAAAACTGTTACTGACACCATCTCAATAATAAACAGAAAGTAGAATTACAACTTTCTGGGGGCCCAGAGAAGATTACATTTTTAATAATACCCAAGTACAGAATATAACTGTAGTTACAAAAGCCAGTAGGGGGTGCTAGTGACCCAAATTACAGATACATCTGGGATCAAAAGATGAAAACTTTTGTCCTTCAACTGCAAAAACGATTGACCCTCTCTAACTAGCCAATATATTTTGAAGTATTCATCCCAAAGTGGTTTGTAGTGAGTCAGGGTTCTGTCTCCTGGTATTTGTTGTGACAAATCTCCAGTTTAAGGATTCTGTGTTAAAAGACCCTTTTTTTCCTCTCTGAGACACTAAGCAGTTTTAAAAGTCATCTAATAAACCTTGCTCATTGACTTGATGCTTTAAATAACTTTTCCAACCAATGACAATTATCCACTGTAAATGTACACAGTATTCTTGTCTTTGGGGATCAGAGGTATCCAGAGATGTGTGGTCAAGTTCTTATGACATCTGACCAGTAATTGAGGAACTGCAATCAGTAAATTTCTCCTCAGAATTCCAATATGCCCCAAAGGACCCAAACTTCTGATAAGGATTTTTTTTTTTTGCTTTTTTGCAGGGGGAGGGCATTTGGGGTTAAGTGACTTGCCCAAGGTCACTCGGCTAGTTTTTGTGTTAAGTGTCTGAGGCTGAATTTGAACTCAGGTCCTCCTGACTCCAGGGCTGGTGCTCTATTCACTGCACCACCTAGCCACCCCCTGATAAGGATTTTAACACAACAATATGGGCTCAGTGCAGCAACTTTGTAATTGTTCAATGAAGTTTTGAGACTAAAGGAGTTCTGGAAGGCTTCTTATATCATTCATAGGCTTTAGAAACATAGTACTCCATGGAATTTCTTTGCAAGGATTGATTAGTCTGTGCTTGACTTAGGTTTTTTTTGCTTTCACATTTTTTCCCCCCCAGATAATCAGCAATGTGACCTGACAGCCAAAATAGTTAATGCAATCTCAGTCTGCATTAGGGGAAGCATAATGTCCCAAACAAGAGATGTAATAGGGAAGATTTCCTAACACAGTTGTCCAACAGTAACAATGGCCTCCTTAGAAAACTGAGTTTCCCATCACTGAAAGTCTTTAAGAGAAAGCTGAGTGACCACTTGTTGGGAACAATATAGAGGGAATTGCTACTCTGGTATGAGCCAAAGGAATCAGGACCTCTTCCAGCCCCAGAGAACTGCTCACTGGCCCCCATCACTGATGTAAGACACAGAAACATATGAAGTATGGAACAAAAATTAGTGAATAGTAATTAGAAGCACTGTGGTACTTATAGCATGATTCTGAGTTGAAGAATGGCCTAAGAGAATATGAACAAACTTTGGCACCTTTTTTCCTTTCGTGACCACCTGTGAAGAGTTTCCCCCAACTCCAGCTAATATCATGAAGAGTGGGAAGCTAGTCGATTTGCTTTACTTACAGTTTTAAATCTAACCAGATGTTTCATATGCATAATTCCTTTCGAGTAGTCCTCAGGAAGTAAGCTGTCATCTTGTCCTTGTATTACTGCAACTAGGTCCCATAAATTTTTGCTGCCTCCTGGAGGCTGAAAATTACAATGGAAACATCCAAGATACAATCGTGAATTTAAGGGCTTTTAAAAACACTACCATCAAAATCATAATTCTCACTTATAGGGTCCTATAAAGTTTACAAAGCATTTTGCCCATAGGACTCCTTTGAAGTACATAATGCAAGTAGCATGATTTCTATGACTCATAAAGAAACTGATGCTCAAAGAACTTGATATGATTTGTCTACAAATTCAGAATGAGGTCTCCCGATTCTCAGTCCAGAGCCCAAACCATTATGCCATACTACTATTAAAAAAATAAAATATAAAAGGAAAAAATACCATTGCGGCTAACGGTAGCTAAAAGTCCATACTGAAGTCGTACAATACTCACTGATAAACATTCTGAAAACCATCTTAATTTTCTCCCTCGCTGATTACTTGTCAGTTTTTCTACTTCTTGTTTAATCTCTCTTGATACTTTCCCACACAAGAGAGGAGGTGCACCTGATTCCATAGCACGATCTGGAATAGAAATTCAGTGAGTGAGAAAAACAGTTCCTCGTAAAATATAAGCTAAGAGAATTTAAATTTGCATATGTTCGGTACCAGTGTTCCCAATGATTTCTTCCCAAGATCTGTCTGCCAGGATGTTGATTTGTAGAGGAGTGATTAAAGATATTAATGACCAGAGTCTCACTGTGGAATCCCGGGAGCAAGATGCCATAGTAAAGGGGCGACTTGGATGGCATGTTAACCCTAAATGGAAAGAGTTAAAGTTATTTAACCTAAAGCAAAACTATTTCGAGGTAATTTACATTTTATTTATAAATCTAACAAAAGATCTACAAAATTAAACTTGATATAAAGATACTATGAGGAACTAAGGACTGAGCTCAGAACTATGTCCTAATTACATTTTTACTGCATATGACACAGAACTGTTTAATGTCTATATTCTCATAAGCAAGAATATAGGGGTGCTTGTATTTGTGAACTAAAGTCAGTACTTTTCTCTTGGCATAACAGACACTTTTTGTCCAGTTTTTGGAAAAGTATTCTTGATTGTTGGAGGTGGGTATTGCAGATTAGGGAAATTTGCAGAGTGAAAAGTTAAAGTTCAAGCTTATATCCATGTTAGCACTGTGATAGCAATGTACATTTTCTGGTTGTCTGGGAAATCAGTAAAGAGAATTATTCAGCTAGGAAGGTAGTTGCTCAAGGCCTTAATGGGTGGCAGCAATCACAATAATGATTCCCTCCTCCCACTTTTCTCTAGCTGAGCTCTTGATTACCTCAGAGCCATAAACACATACAGCAGTACCAATAATTCTTCAAGGATTATTGTTCTATAAGGCCCAAGTATTGAATTCATTGAATTGAAAGAATATTATGAATTCATTGAATTCATTGAAAGAATATTAACATTCTCTGCTTTTAAAAGTCAAATCCTTCTGCAGGGGAGGAGGGGGAACACTGCAATGTGACTGAAACTAAAGGATTTTATGTAAACAAAGAAATGTAGGACATGATTTTGAAAACCATAAAGCCATTTTAAAGGGAAGTGAATCTTAACACTATAGATACAAATGTGTCAATCAGATAATTAACATGATTTATTAAATGTCAACAACATATACATGATTGTATTAGGCAATGGTTGAAAGCAAGTTACTAGTTGTGAGATGAACATGTCATTGAAGAGGAACCATTTCTAAATTTGGAGAAATTGAAGGATGCTTACCCTTCTTCTCCCCATTACTTCAATCAAATGCCTAGGGACCAAAGCATCATGGGTTAGGCATCCCAAAGCAGCTATTTTTGCAACCCCAATATACCAACTGAATTCTGCCAGCAAGAATTTAGGGTCATCATTTTGGGTGTGGTTAGTGATCTGGTTTCCCGTTCCTAATATGAGATAGTTCAACATTTTAGTCAAATATTATTAATTATTTAATTAAACAAATAAACCGATATTCATAAAATGTAGGAGCTGTTAATAAAAAGACGGAATTTGAAAGGTAAAGACCAGTAGTTACCATATACATCTGCACCATGATCATGTACTGTATCCAAACAGATTCCTTCTCGAGTATCCCACACTCGGATAGTACTATCCCAGCTGCCTGATATTAGTAGATAAGGGATTTCAGTGTTCCACATCAATCCCCGCACAGGTGCAGTATGTCCAGTGAGTGTATTTATACAAGCATCTTGTGTATAATCCCATATTCGAACAGTACTGAAAATAGAATAGATATAACATAATTTATCAGTTAGCTAAAAGATTAAATTGTCCTAAAAGTATAAATTATCACTTAGTATTCATTTTTTATGTTTCCAGAACGCATTAAAATAACTTCCTATTCTACAGTACATGAAAATGAAATTTAATTAGGCTAGAATAATACAATTAGACATATATGACTTTTAAGTTAATAGCCTATTTCGAGATAATAACTGAAATATTGAGAGGCCCTAAAAAAGTAAATGTTCATGTTAACTATAGCCAAAGAGGAAATGTAGCTAGTTTGCTGAATTTCTTCTAAAATGCTCTTTGGATAATTTAAAAATAACAATAATAGGGGTGGCTAGGTGGTGCAGTGAATAGAGCATCAGCCCTGGAGTCTGGAGGCCCTGAATTCAAATCTGACCTCAGACACTTAATACTTACTAGCCATGTGACCTTGGGCAAGTCACTCAACCCCAACTGCCCTGCATTCCCCCTCCAAAAAATCCTCAAACCAATAATGAAATACAAGCAAAATAAAATCCCTGATAATTTCTAAAATAGAAATTAATACCTGCAAAAAATGTGGAGTTTTTATATTTTGGAACCAGCAAATTATTATGATTATGGACAAAAATACTATATTCCTTGTTTATTTCTAAATCTTTTTGTGTGTGCACCAATAACAGTTACATTGGTCAATGTACAATGCATATTAATTTAAATAAATTTTTAACTATCACTATGAAAATTAACCTGATTAAAATATATTCATTTTAAATACACTATAAATCTATATTTGTAGATTTTGTTTATCAAAATATGCCTATGTATCAATTATTTGTTTCTATCCCCAGTGTTCAGCATATAATAAACAATTTAAAAAATACTTCACTCATTTACTTATTACTCTCAAATATTTACCTCTACTGTAAATAGATGGGAATGGGTTAGGGTAAAGAACTAGAAGACTTCTCAGGTCTCTTCCAGATTTGAATATGTCATACAGTTACTCAGTGTTTTTGAAGAACAATAGGAACAGATGTCTTTGTCCTTAAGGTATGTATTGGCCATGCGTGGCCCACTGAATATATTTGGGGGCCATAATGTATGACAGTTAAACCTACGAAGCTACAAACCATATAGAGACACCCACAATTACCCACAAAAATCTCCCATCAGGGGTGATAGAAGAAATTACCACCCTATACATTTCATAATCTTAATTATAACTATTATTAAAGTGGGCAACATGCCAGACAAATTTCAAAACCTCTAAACAGGAATATACTTGATTATTAAAAACTTGTTCTGCTTTAAGTAAATTAACTAGATTGCTTTGAAGAATTTTATAGCTGGATGGACTTGGTCCTAATTGTTTTTTTTTTTTTAATCAAACTAGTCAAAGTATAGAGGGAGTTAGATGGCTCGGTGGATACAGTGTTGGGCCTGGAGTCAGGAAGACTTAAAATCAAATTTAACCTTAGGCACTTACTAGCTGTGTGACCCTGGGCAAGTCACTTACCCTCTTTTTGCCTTAATCCACTGGTGAAGGAAGTGGTAAACCACTCCAGTATCTTTTCCAACAAAACCCTATACAGGTTCACAAAGAGTTGGACATGACTGAACCACTGAGAAACAAGTCAAGTATAGGACAGTATGCTTGGAGCAGAACCCTAGTAAATTATGAAGTAGGGATTTTTTGACCGGTTTAGTCATTAGGAAATCACCTGTATCCATCTGTAAAATACCAAAGCCATCATAGACAGTTAAGTATCTATCTTATTTTCAAGGATTTTCTCCCACTAATGTCTTTTAATATAGGCCACTTTTATTAGTAAGATGTTTTCCCTTAAATCTAACAAATTTTTTATGCTGTAATCTAAGCCTTTCAGTGATATAGGTCTCTTTCTTCCAACAGGTCATTCAGTGTACTAATACGCATAGCTTACTTTTTAAAATGTGCAAATAAGAAAACCTTATTATTTCAAACTATGCAGACACTAGAAGCACATCATTATTTTTTTTCATTTTTTTAAATTTTAATTTATTTTCTTGGTTACATCATTCATTTCCACAAGGTTTTGAGTGACAGATTTTCTCCCCTTTTTGCCCCTACC
>JAQQSW010017675.1:0-11409 GCA_028646575.1 Pseudocheirus occidentalis | reverse complement strand
AAGCCTGTAGTATTTTCTCCTTTAACTGGGTATTCTGGAACCTGGCAATAACATTTCTAGGAGTTTTCTTTTGGGGATCTTTTTGAAGAGGTGATCGGTGAATTCTTTCAAGTTCTATTTTGCCCTCTGATTCTAAAACATCAGGGCAATTTTCTTTGAGGATTTCTTGAAGGATGCTTTCCAAGTTCTTTTTTTGGTCATGTGTTTCAGGTAGACCCTGGGCTCATATTTTCTGGGTGTTTAGGGTGGCGGTGTGGGAGCTGCAGGACCTTGCTGCTTCTGCCTCGACCAGCTCTCTCTATACAATTTCACATCCTGTTGTTGTCCCATCACATCTGCTTACCGCCTATAGGATAAAATAGAAACTTCTTAGTACCCTTTTGACTTGGGAAGAAAGAATGAGGCTGATCGTTTTGAGCAGCTCTTCCTCACTTAAATCCAATTCAACGGCAAGTCAAGACATCACCCTTGTGATACTATTGGTTCCCTTTGAGAATGAAGGTCCAACAACATCAGCAGCCCTCCACAATCTGTACCTAACCTACTTTCAAGTCAATTTAATTCAATGAGCATTTGTTTTTCAAATGTTTTTACTGATATATTTTGTTGTTTAACAACAGCAGAGTTTCCCGCAGCATCCCTCCCTCTCTCAGAGAGCCATTCCATATAACAAATAGCATTTTCTAAGACAAAAAATGAAAAGTGAAAAAATTAGTATGACTGATTAATACACAGGAAAAGTCTAAAAATATGTACAATGTACAATATTTATGGACTCGCCTCTGCAAAGCAGTGGGAATATCTTCTCATATTTCTTCCTAGTCATGTTTTAACAAGCATTTATTAAGTATACATTCTGTGCCAGGAACTTTGCTAAAAACTTAAATATTTCCTATCCTCATGGAACTTACATTCTATTTCGGAGGAAACAATATATACACAGACAAGTAAATACAAGGTAATTATAAGAAGAGTATTTATTACACATCAACAAATGGGAACTTCCTGCTAGGAAGGGGCCTTGGGTCCATGTGTCCCATTAACAGGTCGGGGTAGGGTGTGGGTCAGGGAAGGATTCTTGTTGGGGCGTGACCCTTGAATTACCACTTGAAGGGCATGGAGTATTTTGAGAGAAAAGGGGGAAGACAGAGTGGAATCCAACCATGGAAGACAGCCTATGCAAAGACATAGAAGCAGAGAATAGAAAGCCATATATGGCATATAGCCAGGAGACATGTTTGTCTACCTTTCATCCACACCAGCCAGTTTCCTCTTTTAAATGAAATTCACATTGGAGAGGACTGCAATAGGCAAGTCAGTTATCTGATTGATTTTGTTTCCCTTATATTAGAGTTATTTATGTATGTGTCACATTCTCCTAGGTTTTTTTTTTTTTAGGTCCGATAAAGTAGGAGTCTATCTTATTTCATCCTTGTTTCCTGCCTTAGGTCCTAGAGTTAGGCTCTCCAGATAGTAGGCGTTTAATAAGAGTCTATTAAATTAAATGACTCAGTTTTAAAGAACTTCCAAATGCCACTCCTTGAGAAAACAGAAGCACAGTATTTTTGCAAGTAGTCAGTAGGCACTACCTATGAATTAGTCCAGTGAGATTTTGGGTAGGCAGACAAAGAAGAATATAGCTGGACATATGTTAATCGAGGTACTATGCCACATACATTCTATTTGCTTTAATAAAATAAAGATAGTTATCAATTGACTCAGCTTTAAAGAACACATAAAGTGAACAGAACTGAGTCATTTCCAGGATTCCCTATACAGTATTCTAAAGGAAACATCAGTACTATGGTGAATAAACTGGAGCCTTATTTATGACACCAAAACAATCAAATCTATGCGATATAAATATTTTAAACAACCATATAAATAACCTTTAAAAGGAAGGGATGTGTCTGCTGGGGAGGAAAGGGAAGGATATGTTAGAAATGGTAATCATTAAAACAGAAGATATCAATAAAACTTTTTAAAGGAATAAGAGAGCACCTAAAACAAATATACGGTCCAGCTTCCTGAACTTTGTAGGCAGTCTGATGCCTCTGGTTTCACCAAGCATCAGTAAGATGCCAAACAGAGGCACTGTGGTTCTTGTCTACAGTACAACTTACTGTGTGTTGGTGTGTCTGAAGGAGCAAGGCTGTGAAGCAGATGCCTGCCTGGCCAACACTAGACAGAAGGAGGACTTTGAAGAGGCCAAGAGGAAGGCACTGAAGCTTGGGGTCAAATGAGGTTTTCATTGAGCATATAAGTAAGGAAATTTTGGGGGGAGGCAATTTGCCCAGGGTCACACAGCTAACATGTGTCTGAGGCTGGATTTGAACTCAGGTCCTCCTGACTCCAGGTCTAATGCTCTATCCACTGTACCATGTAGCTACCTCATAAATAAAGAATTTGTGGAAGAGTTCATCTGGCCAACTGTCCAGTCCAGGGTTCAGTAATCTCCCTTGCCAGATCCTGAGTTACCCACAAACAAGTAAAATTGTCTGCCAGAGAGGGGCTTTGAGTAATATGTCCCACGGAGCTATAGAAGTGGGGAATGACTAGATTTGGTTTGAGCTCAGCTGCTACTCTTTGGCCTCTCAGATTAAGGTCATTCCTTCCTGAAGATGCTTGAATACTATTAACAAGTTCAAAGGAGGTAATAGCAATGAATGAAGTATGCTAAGCAACATGGAATCTCAGTCCCAGTTACCCCAAGAGCCCAGGGACTGTGGATGAAAGCCTTATGTCCACCAGCTACAGTGACTGGGATGCTAGAGAACTCCAAGAACCAAACTGCCTGGCCTCTATAAAAAGACACAAGACCCTACAAAGGCTCCCAACAGCACAGATGCCTTAGAGATTCCGCTCCATAAAGGCGTTCCCACGCAGTTGAGCAAGGTCAGGCAGTAATTCCCACATGTCCTTGGGATTCTTCCTCTGCCTCAATAGAATTGCGAGCAAACATGATGTCTGCTTGTGCAAAACTGCTTCACCAGGATGAAGCCCACAGGTGTGTCTATGAGATCCCAGCAGGAACGATCTTCCGCTAGGCTCGTGCAGACATTGAGGCTTTCACTATAGATGAGGAAGAATGTAAAAATCAAAGAGTTTAGGCTTGAAATTCTCTGAATTGGTGTATAATGATTTCCGGCACAGCTCAGAGCGTGAGTTTATCCGCCAGTATATTGCTAAATCTCAGAATGGAGTTGAGGGCAAGGTCCAGGTGATGGTCTTCAAGGACCAGCAATAAATAGTCAAGACTCTCCCCAGTCACTGTGCAATGAAGAGCTGATGAGCATGAATATGGAGACTGATTAAGAGCCCTCTGATACCGCTGGCTTCATCAAGATCAACTCTCTCAAGCTAAAAAAATTTCATTGTCTGAAAAAATAAAAAAGGTCATTGCCAAATACACTAAGCAGTTGTCAATAGCGTGGAGCCCAATTTCCCTAAGTAATTGCACAGAATGTCACGGCATTTTGAGAATGTCCCTCAGTCTTCTGGGATGTAGCTCAGCCAGGCATTGTTTTATAGCCCTGTCACAAGCAGAAGTGGTCAACAAAGGAAGGGAATACGGGAGCAGAAATTACAGTCACAAGAACAACAACAGTAATAATTATGATAAAAGGCTACCTTGGAAACAGTGTATTACCTGGGGGAAAATATAAAACATTTTAAAGGGACATATAATGGTCAGACTTCCATTTTGAGTCCCAAGTCACATGTGAAATATGTGGACAAAAACAAGTCCTAAAAGCACTTTATGATCATAACTAATTCATCAGATAATGGACAGTCGATGACAGCAGCAGAAAGAAAAAAAAACCCTGGTTCTTCATTACAGACTTTATATTTTTCATTCATTCAACAAACATTAATAAATGTTTATGTGCAAAATGATGTGAAAGATAATGACTGATATGATAGTCTTTACCTTTGAGGAGTTTGCAGGGGAGATGACATACATACACACACACACATATATGTGTGTGTGTATATATATACCCACACACATACACACATATATGTGTATGTATGTATACATATATATACCCCCCCACACATATACACAGATATATGTGTATGTATGTATACACATATATACCCCACACACACACATATACACACACACAATAATTCAGTGATAAATGCTGGGAGAATATCATGACCCTTGAGGGTCAGTAGAGCTGACTTTCAAATGGGAGGCCCTCAGGGGAGACTTCATGGAGAGAATGCACACTTGAGCTATCAAGAGAGAATTCCAGACAGAGGGATCAACCAGAGTACAGAGAGCATTGGAAGTAAGAAGAGCAGCAGCTCATACATTAATGCAGACTTTTAAGGTTCACCAAGAACTTACAACAAGGCAACATGGTATAGTGAATGGAGTACGGCATTTGACATAACAAAGATCTTAGGATCTTGCCCAGCTGTGAGCCCTCAGCTGAGCAAGTAACTCAGCCTCTGCTAACCTCAGCATTCTCATTTATAAAATGCATATAATTACAGCGTCTACTTCACAGGGTTGTGAAGACTGAATGAAGTAACCTACATAAAATACCTGGTGTATAATAATTGCTTAATAAATGTTTCTTGACTGACTGACTGATCATGGTCCTCCTCTATTCAAATATAATTTATGGGTCCCCAGTACATATTTGGTATGATAAATCTAACATCTACCAGCATTTTTCTACTACTTGGATTAGGCCCACCCCTCCTTTTTCCCTCCTTCTGGGTGGATTAGTTTTCCTTAAAGGAAGACACAAAGTAGTCCCAGGACTTGATTTTCCCTGAGTTTTTTTCGTTCTACCCCTAACATGAGGTATGCCCAGGCACCTCCTCTTTCCCTCCTGTGACCTGGACTGGTTATCCTAAAAGAAGACAAAGCTATACACAGGACCTGATCGGCCTCAAGTTTTCTGATGACAATTTCTAGCCACCTAACACTTTAAAAAGTCCCAGACACTTTGAAGTGAAGTTGGAGTCATTTTTCGAGGCCATGTGAGTCACCGTGTCTTTCACTGTCCTGTCCTGATAACCAGACTTGTTTCAATATGGAGGGGACTGGGGGATGAGGGGTGGCGGCGTGCTCCTGAGATTGGAAGTGCCACTGTGGCCTTGTCGCTTTTCTTTGCTGTGTTAGGTAAAATAAATCTCCTTTTGTTAACTCTTCAATGACTTGCAAGTACTTCATTTCATCCCAACATTGCACCTGAACTAAGAGTTTTGGCATTTGAAGCAACTTCAGCATTGGGTATTGTTCCAACTCCTTTGTCTCACATTAAAGAATATTCATAGTCTGTTACCAATCTACCTTTCTAACTGTACCTCATATTACTCTTTCTCTTTTTGTATATGAAGTTGTAGATATTATTTATAGCTTTTATTTTTAAAAACTATATAGCAAATTTGGTATATTAATTCCAAAGCAGTCCTGCTTATCTGTTTTCCTTCTGTTCTCTTCTGTGCATTTAAAAATATTTCTGTAAGGTTTATCTGTTACTTGTGTAAGTTATGTTCATATCCACATGTTTTTGACTACATGAGACTTTCAGGGAGGCATGAATAGATAACATATCTATGGAATCTTGCCCGCCCATCGCCAAGACAAACTTTGATTCCTGCCTGCTTGGATAGGAGCAAGAGAAGGGGGACCACAAGAGTAGCCCCTCAGCTCTCCTCAGAGAGACAGGTACCAGACTAGAATTAGAGCTTTCTGCCACCCACCCTCTAAATATTATTGGTCTAGGGCAAGGATGGGGAAATGATTTTTAGGTTGAAGTTGCTTATCTGGTTGCTATCCTTTAACGGCAAAGGTGTACCCTAAACTTACCTCATAAGGCTTGATCCCTTCCCACCAAAAGTTAACTGCACAAAAGACCATCACAAACATTGAAAAAGCAAATAAGTTCATTTAAACAAATGGAAAGAAACAGAAATCACAGAAGTCACATAGACTGGAATATATAAGACAATGTACTGAGTGAATGAACTCTCCTGTTGGAAGCAAGATATCTGTTCCATTGAGAGGAGTCACAGATCTTATCCAAGGGGAAATTCCTCCAAGTCTCCAGGGAGATAAATTGGAAATCAAGGACACATTAGTGGGGAGGAGAGGAGAGAGGGGAGTCCTTCCAAAATATATTTTCTTTTCCTCTGAATTTCTTCCAGAAGAGGGACATAGTATCTGTAATCTCCCAAGCGCTAAACCCTTCACACAGGTATGCAACATTGAATAATCATTCCCTCTACCAATAAGGATAATTTTATGCAAATGCACCAGGGCTGAACCTCAGGTTACATTCCATTGACATTACTCTCTCTTTTTAAACATTTTTACCTTTTTAGGTATCACTATCACTATCTTTCTTCCTTCCAATCCCCAACCATGAGCTTTCCCTTATAACAAATAAACATAGTCAAGCAAAACAAGACTACAGATGGGGCATGTCTGAAAATTTATTCAGTCCCTCCCTTCTCTTTCTAAAGGTGGGAAGCACGCTTCTTCATTAGTCCTATGGAGTGAATGGTCATTAGAGTTCTTAAGGTTTTCCAAGTTGTTTTTCCTTACAATGTCGTAGTGACTGCATAAAATATTTTCCTGGTTCTGTTCACCTCACTCAGCAGTAGTTTTTATAAGACTTCTCATGTTTCTCCAAATCCATTCCTTTTATCATTTATGAGAATAATATTCAGTTACATTCATAGTATACTAGCATATGCCCAACCAGTCCACAACAGATCAATACCCTTTAGTGTCCAGTTTTTTGCTATAGCAAAAAGAGTCTGAGTCCTCAGGGTTTTAATCCTTTTATCTCTGGAACCTTTTCCTTGCCTCTGCCCACCCTCTTTCCCCTTCCCAATTGGTAACTGTCTCTTTATTCACCCCTTTCCAGTCAGTGCACAGCCCTTTCCTCTCTCCTCTCTTTCTAGTTCTGGAGCCATGAGCAAATAAACCCTGTAATTGTTCTTAGATGATGTGGCAAGTAACTCCCCTATGACCAACTCACCATTGCTATGACTTTCAGAACCAAAGTTCCCCTCCCAGGCCACCACTCCCATTATACATAGGTCATAAGTGCTTGTGGTCCTGTAATTGATCCTTCTCCTCTTGGCCTATTGAAATACTGCCCAGACTTTAAGTGCAATTCAATTATCATCCTCTACATGAAGCCTTTCCTAAAAACTTCTCAAAAATGACTCCCCCTCCTACTCCCTTGGACCTTAAATAAAACTTTGCTTTGCATCTTTCATGACTTTGGGGGGTAGTATAATTAATACTGGTAATATACATATATATTTTTTATAACATATTCATTTAGATTGTAAACTCTTTGACATCAAAGACAGCATCTTATCTAAACTTTGTTTTTCCTAGTCCTTAATCCTGGTCTGCACACAGTGAGATATTAATGATTTTTTGTTGTATAAATTGGAATATTTATGTCTCTCCAAGATATCCTTCATATCTTTGAAACTGGATTAGTCACCAGGAATTGTATTATGCATATCAAGAAAAACCATAATATAGTTATGCCTTGGGGGGGGGGGTGTATGTATCTGCATGTGTGTGAGTGTGTGTGTGTGTGTGTGTGTGTGTGTGTGTGTATTTTAAGGGTGTGGTACCCTGTGATCTGGAAAATTCCCATAAAAAGTTTTGGTCATCTTTTTGTAACAGAGAAAAAGTCTGATTTTTTTCTTTTTCTTCTATGTGGTATTTACAACATTTTATTGTCAAATTTGGGGTAATATTATATAATACTATACATGTATTTTATGCATTTCTGAGTTTCTAAACTTTTTCTGTGTCATCTGATAACTGTGTAGTGGTAGGAGAAGCAGACTTGAAATCAGAAGATGGGGGTTTCAGTGCTATCTCTACTGATGAGTATGTCCTTGGATAAGTCTCAACCTCCCATGGCCTCCACCCTCCATTTCCTCATTTTTACAATGAGAAGTTTGGACCAGATCAGAGTTTTTTAACCAGGGGTCCATAATTTTTTTTTTTTAGTGTTTTGATAACTGTATTTCAATATAATGTAAATATTATAAATTTCTTTGTAATCCTAAATATTATATTTTACGCATTTAAAAGCATCATAGTGAGAAGGGGTCCATAGGTTTCACTAGACTGCTGTACGGGTCTGTGACACACAAAAAAGGTCAAATAAAAAACAAAAACCCTGGGCTAGATGAAACCCCTTTCAGTTTTAACCACCGTGAATAGGTTCTTTTCTGTAAAGGGAGCTGGATGGTCTTGAGGGACATTTCATCTTGGTTGTGACATCTAGATAATTGTCCTTGGTCCACTGCAGAATAAACTTTTTAAGTCATCAGAATAGTCAGATACAATGTGTCATCGTTCTTCTTTGGACAGCCCAGGAGACACACTGACACATTTTTGCTTTTTGGATTTCTTTTTTCTAGACTCCAAGCAGATTCCCCCTTTTTAAATAACAACATTCCTTTAGACATGCTACACTCCAACTAAACACATGAGAGCTTTCTTTATAATCTGTTTCAATGCAGAATTGTGTCTCCTGGAGGCCAGGACACAATCTGATGGGATCAACATTATCCATTGACTTCTGCAGCTGATCAATGTAATTTTCAAGGGAAAATGGACTGGATTTGGTATCATTAAGCCTGGATTTGAATCCTAGCCTTTCAACTTGATTCCTATGTGATCTGAATGAGTCAGGTCATCTTTCTAGGCCTCAGCTTCCTTACCTTTGAAATGCTTTAGGCAAAGTACCGAACATTTTAAAGCAGCAGAACAGAAGGTACTTTTGGTAGATAAATTTAACCTTATAGGAAGAAAATACTTTTTAAAAAGGTTTATTGATGCCTTTCAAAAAAAGAATCAGTCATCTCTGGTATCTGATAAGCCTCTTTTGTAACAAAGAAAAACAATTATGAAAACTAATAGGTACAGTGATTGAATCTGACAGTATATGTCATATTTTGCATCATTTCCTAACTGTAGTTCCAGACCTCTTTACCCAAAGGAGGAAGGTTCAGTACTTACTTTCTACTCCTCAAGGGAAAAATAAAAAAATATTTCATAACTTAAAGACCTCTTCAGGTAAGTAGGTTTTTTGTTTTTGTTTGTTTGTTTTGTTTTTTAGCATATTGCTTAACATAAATGCAATAGGAAGGCAATTTGTAGCAGACAAATTTGTATCATTCCTGGGGCAATTTTCAAGGAACATTTGCTTTAGGTTACATTTCCAACATGTCCCATGGTTTCTAGTGTATAGTAGGTGCTTGATAAATAAATGCTTGTTAACTGACTGAAATGATGGCGTCTGACATTATGATAGGGCAGTAGTACATTTATGGGAAGAATAATGGATTTGGATCCTGGGAAGAACTAGAATCAAATCCTTCCTACAAGAACTCTTCACTGTGGGTGAATTTCTCTGAGATTTCTCTGAGCCTTGGTTTCCTCATGTGTAAGGCAGGGTGAATGATAGTAGTAGTTCCTACCTCATAGGGTTCTTTTAAGGATCACATTTGATGACGTTTGTCTTTAAGGTGCTGCCCAGGACCTTCTCTTCTCCCTCTTTACTATTTCACGTGGTGATCTCATGAGCTTTCATGGTTTCAACGATCATTTCTGTGCTGATGCCTCTCAGTTCTATTTGTCTAGCCTTTATCTCCTCAGAACTTCAGGCTTGTTTCTCCAACTGCCTTTCAGATATCTCAAAAGGGATGTCCCACAGACATCTTAAACTCAAATGTCCAAAACAGAATCCAAATCTGGAAATTGTCTTTCCTTATCCTCACTCAAATCTTCCTGTTCCCATTTCCCTGTCTTGAATGTCTTGCTGTCTTGAATACCACCATCCTCACAGTCATCCAGGTTTGCAACGAAGGTAGAATCAATTCCTCTCTCTCTCCCTCTCCCTCTTCTTATGCATTTGTTACGTCTTTGCAACATCTCTCAAATATACCCTCTTGTCTTGCCAGACACTACGACTGTCCTGGCCTGAGCCATCATGACCTCACACCTGGCAGTAGCCAGCTGGTTGGTCTCCCAGGCTGAAATCTCTTCCTTCTTCAATCATTTTCCACTCATTTATCCAATCAATCTTCCAAAAATGCAGGTGTGACCACATCATGATTTTTCCCCTTCACCCGCTTTTCAGTCAACACCAATGGCTCCCTATTACCTCCGGGATGAAAAAATGAAATCCTCTATTTGGCTTCCAAAGCCCTTCATAACCTGGCCTCCTTTTGCCTTTCAATCTTCTTATATCTCACCTCCTTCCATTTAATGTGAGATGTAGTGGCATTAGTATCCTTGCTGTGGCTCCCACAAAACAACTGTGAAATCAGAGTTTTCACTGGCTGTCCTGGATACTTGGGATTCTTTCCCTTCTCATCTTTACTTCCCAAATTCCTTCAAATCTCACCTTCTGCAAAGAAGCCTTTTCTGGCCCTTCTTAATCATTATGTCTTCCCCTGGAGATCATCCCCATTTTATCCTGCATACATCTTGTTGTACATAGTTTTTGGCATGTTGTCTCTCCCATTAGACTGAGCTCTCTGAGAGTAGGGACTGCTTGTTTATTTTGCCTTTCTTTGTTTACCTAGTGCTTAGCATAGAGTCTGACATATAGCAGGCATTTAATAAATGTTAGTTGACTGATTTTCCCTGGGTTAGTCGAAAGGGTGCTTGATTTAGTGTAAGAGAGGTTGTTGTTCACTTGTGTCCAACTTTTCAGCTCATTTGGGGCTTTCTTGGCAAAGATATTAGAATGGTTTGCCATTTCCTTCTCCAGCTCGTTTTGTAGATAAAGAAACTGAGGTAAACAGGGTTAAGTGATTTGCCCAGGCTCACACAGCCAGTAAGTATCTGAAGTTGGATTTAAACTCAGGATAAGTCTTCCTGATGACAGATCTGGCGCTCTATCCATTTCCGGATGCATTTTATTACCTGTGTGAACTTCAGCAAGTCATTTAACCTTTTGGGCCCTCAACCTTCTCATTCCTAAAGTGAAAGGGCTGGACAGCGTCCCTTTCAGCTCTATATCTATGATCCTAAAATAAACTCTCAGCTTATAATGAGCCCCAAGATAATCACCAATTTTTTATTTGACCAGCTAATTTTTTATTTGCAATGGGGCAAACTTGTTGGCCAGTAAATGAGGCTTAATTTAAAAAGATAATTTTTATTGATTTTTACATTGTCTTCATTTCCCCCAGGATCTTTCCTCATACAGACCCCCTGGAAAGTCATCTCTTGTGACTACACTTTTTTTAAAAGGAAGGAAAAAGAGAAAAAATAATTCATTAAAACCAATGAACACATCAAAGAACATTTGTCATTATGTGCAATGTTCTGCCTTATATGCCTCCCCTCAGCCCGATATCTACAAAGGAGGGGAGATGAAGACATCTTCT
>JAQQSW010017674.1:0-11410 GCA_028646575.1 Pseudocheirus occidentalis | reverse complement strand
TGTCCCAAGTGAGTCTCTCTTCCCAAATTCCCGATCTTGTAATTCTGCAGCCTGGCTACCGTATGTCCCAAGTGAGTCTCTCTTCCCAAATTCCCGATCTTGTAATTCTGCAGCCTGGCTACTGTATGTCCCAAGTGAGTCTCTCTTCCCAAATTCCCGGTCTTGTAACTCTGCAGCCTGGCTACTATAAGCCCCAAGTTGATCTGCCTTCCCAAATTCCCCCCCTAGGACATGCTCCTTGGTCTGGTTTCCACTGCTAGTATCAAACTCGTCCTCTGTCCCTGGCTGGCCAATGCCATAAGTATTGCTCCATTTCCGGTGGCTCTGTGCTGCCCCTAAGTGGCCATCATCAATGACCCAATCCCTCTCACTGGAACCTGAGCCCCCAATGCTATAGTCCCTGGTGGCCTCTCTGGCCCAGGTAGAAGAGGGGCTGAAGGTGTTGCTAGGGTGTGAGTCTACACCAATTCCAAATTCACTTTTCAGGTCTTTCTGAGACCATCCCAGGAGCCCCTGTAAAAGCAGAAAAGGCACAATTAAAATGATACTTAGATGTAAGATTCAAGACACACAGAATTCAAGGTGAAGCTACTTTACTATTATGTTAGAAGACCCCTTGACGGAGACTTGGATGAACATCAGTGGGAAAAAACAAAGCTAGAAAATGCTGTCCAGATTAGGGGGGAAGGGCATGGGAGGGAAAGAATCATATCACCAAGCCAAGGAGTCCATGCACTGTAGAGCCCCCATTCCAAAATAACTATTCCTCCCTTTATGGAATCTCCTCAAGCCCTGGGTCCCACAAAGGAGCCCACATCTGATTCCTTCAAGGAGACTCTCCCCACTCCACCAAGGCCATCTCCCCAGGAAGTTCCCCACAGACCTTTACCCTATCAGTTCCTGGCAGAGTCTAGCACACGGATGAGGAGATGGTGCACCCTCAAGTTTCAAGATATCTTTGTCTTCCCAGGCCACACTTACCCCCCCAGGTCTGCTGGCCTGAGACACCAGCTTTGGATCTGGAAAGCGAGCCCGCCCAGCCTCCTCCCACAGGGCCGCATTGGCCAGCAGACGCTCCAGGATAGACGTGGTGCTCTCTTCCCCTCTTTGGGCCATGACCCCCACCCACCCTGGGGTGCTGAGGCCTGACGGTGGCAGAGTGGCCCTAGGAAGGAGGGGGAGTCAGTACTCCCTTCTCCCAGACTCGTCTGACTACTTCTAACTGCTCCCTGACTCTGGCTCAGGCTGCGCAGCTGCAGCCAGCCCCTCCCAGAAACAAGTTGAGTCACACAGATCCCGGGACAGACACACCTACTTGCTAGCTCTTAACCCCTTCTCCTCCTCTTCCTCTTCCTCCTAGGCTGTCTGCCTGCCGGCCCGCCCACTGCAGCTCAGGAACACAATGGCTGGATGCCCAGGACCTATACACCACCTCTCCCAGGCCCCACCCCTGGCTTGGCAATCTGGCAGAAACTTAACTGAAGAACAAACCTGAACCTAGGCCACTTGATTAAAGGGCAGCAAAGGTAGAATGAGAACCGCTCAGGAGACCTGGGTTCTAGTTCTGATTCCATCATTCTCTGGTGGTGTGACCTGGGGTAAATTGTATCCCCTCTGGGCTTCACTTTTCTACTTTATAAAATGAAGGCCCCTCTTAACTCTGATGTTCCTTATTCTAAGGGCCCTTCTAGCTCTGACATTATGGATTCTAAGAATTCTCCCAGCTCTGACACTCTACATGCTAAAGGCCCTCCCAGTTCTCACACCCTGTGTTCTAAGGGCCCCCCCAGCTCTCACATCCAGTGTTCCCAGGGTCTTCCCAATTCAGACCTTACAGTTCTAAAGTCCTTCTCAGTTCTGGCGTTCTGTGCCCTAAGCAAGTTCTCTTGTAAGATTCTGACTCTTCCTTTTGCAGCCCCACACTGTCCCACAAGCAGAATCTTAGCAAACCTCTGCACCTGGCCCAACACCTAAGTCCCCAAAACAGCCCCCTTTATGCCCCAGTCCACCTTGGGCCCGTCAGCCCTCACCTCAGGGCTGGCACTGGGCATCTGAGTCTCACACTGCTCAGGTACAGTTGCTTTCCGGACACCATTGGCACTGGGAGGTGGTGAGGCCAGGAGCTTGTCTAGCCAGCCAGCATCATTTTCAGGGGCCCTCAGATCAGGTGATATTCTTGGAGGGTCCCCTCCCTCAGGCCTAGTCAGGGTGGTCTCTGCTTCTGCCAGGTCTGGGGCATCTTCCTGGGAAGGTTTAGCCTGCTCAGGGACAGGGGCATTGGCAAACAAGATGCAAGGCTGAGCTAGGGGAAGTGGGGGCTCCTGTTCCTGAACAGGCTCCAGGATGGGCAAGGCTGCTTCCTCCTCTGGAGTGGGAGGGAGGGGAATCTCTAGCCCAGTCAGTGGCTCCTCAGTTCCAGCTACCTCTTCTGCTTGGAGCAGCAACAATCTTGGTGAATCCTGGCCTTTGGGTTGAAGATCTGACGGGGGACTGGAGGAAGCTGGATTTCTGTCATCTCCCTGTTGTTTCCTGGGGACCCAACAGTGAATGCTCTCCCTCTGAGCCCGGGAGGCAGTACTGACTGGCCTGGAGCTCTGATCCCCATCAGCCTCTTCCCCATCTCCCTCAGAGAGACCTGAGTCATCAGCTTCAGTAATGGGGGAGGGTGGTGGGGACTCTAGCCGCAATACACCGAGGCCTGAAGGTCGAGTGGGGAAGGTCCACTCGAAGGACTGTGACAAGCTCCAATTGGACTCTGTCCCACTCCCAAAGGGCTGCTCCAAGCCACCTTCTCCTCCCTGACCCTGAGGCAAAGCAGCCAGAGAACCCCCTAGTTTCTTCTGATCTTGGCCAGGAGGCCTTAGCACACCCTCTGAGAAGCGGCGTTGTTCTAGGTGCGGGAGCCGAAGATTTAACTCTCTACTCTCTTCCTCCTTTTTCTCTGGGGGAAATGTTCTAGAGTGTTCCAAAAACTGGCCCCCTGAAAGTGGAACCTGGGGAGAGGTAACCTGGGAATGCTCTGGACTGGTGGACCCTGGGGCCTCTGGGGTGGTAGAAGTCTTTTCATGGGAGAGGACTGAGCAGGGGGACCCAGGAGCTTCCCCTGCTGGGAAGGATGGGCTGAATGATTTCAGGGGTTCAGGTGACTTCTCTGTAGGGAGGGCTGGGCTCTGTGATATGATGAGTTCCTCAGCAGAGGGGGCTGGGCTCTGGGATCGCAGAGCCCTCACAGGGCTAGGGGAGCGATCATGGGGCATGGGACTAGGTGGGACTGGAGAAGGAACATGGTATGGATGGGCTGAAGACTCAGAAACCTGTAAGGAAAAAAGCTGTCATTAGCCATCAAGGCACAATGAATGGGGGCCGGTGAGCAGGCAGAAGGGCCTCCAGAGGGTCCTCCCCTTTTTGGGATGGCAAAGAGAAATAGAGGGATGTGTCCATGATTTGGGGGAGGAATAAAGGAAACTGCACACCTGGCTGCCTAAGTCCTCTGCCTCACGTGAAGCACCAAGGAGGCCTCTGGCCAAGCTCCTTCCAAAGCTTGGGACAAGCCCCAGCTGGACTTGGTCCTGCTCCCAAAGGGCACACTTGTGTTCTGTCCTCTTTGGGGAGAGAAGACAACGGAGCTGTGAAAAGGGCTCACTTTAGAGTCTGGTCCAAATTCTGGCTCCCCTGCTTCCTACCCACATGACCCTGGGCAAATCATCAAACTTCTCTGGACCTTGTTTTCCTCATGTGTAACATGAAGACACTGGACTAGATGGCCTCAGAGGGCCCTGCCAGCTCTGACATCCTATGACTCCTGGACTCAGTTTCCCCATCGTAAAACAAAGGGTTTTATCGAACTGCACCCTGTCTTGGGAAAGGAGAGGGGTGGGAGGTAGAGAAAATTCAAACTTATGAAAGCGAATGCTGCAAACTAAAAATAAATGAATTTCTTTAAAAAAAAAAAAAAAAGAGGGGGTTGGACCAGAGGCCCTTGCAGACTGCTTTCAGCTCTGCAGCTGGCCCTGTGATATCCCAGGAACTCGGGGGTTTTCCACCTATGAGCAGCTACCTCCTCCCCAGGACAGAAAGCAAGAAGTCAAGCAATAATGGCTAAAAGGTCACGGGGAGAACGATGGCAGAGGAAATGGGACAGGGGCAGAAGAACTCATGCCTCTGCTGGCCCTTCTCCCTCAGAGCTGACTGCTGTCAGACTCAGCAAAGCCTGGGCCCCATCCTAAACAGCCCCACCCAGGCCCTTTTACCACAGGCAGGGTTATGAGTCAAAGGTTCCCTCACCCTATAAGCCAGACAGACACCAGGCCAGCAGCTACGAGGGACTACACAGGAATGGAGTGGGGTGGTCAGCCCCATCTCCTCAGTCCTCCCCACCGCTCCCCTACGGGCCCTGGGGTCTAAGGAAGATTCTGCCCAAAGGCCTCGGACACCCTACAGGGAAAGGGCTGGTCAAAGAACGGGGAAGCTCAACTTTGGGAGCAGATGACATTAAGCCCCGCCTTCCCTCTAAACCACAGAACTTGACTCCACTGCGTTTGTCTTGGAGTCTGGGAACAGGCCTCAGGCCAGTAGTGACAACACCTTGATTTCTCATCTCTGCTTTCTGACTGACTACCATCAGGATCTTAGGTATCTGGGCCTTGGTTTTCTCTTCTGTAAAATGGGTTGGCTTACCTGGATAAACCTGGATGTTGTTTGTTCCAAAGTCTTTTCTGGCCCTGACACTCTATACCAGTGGTTCTCAACCTTCCTGATGCTGCGGCCCATTTATACAGCTCTTCATGGTGTGGTGACCCCCAATCATAAAATTATTTTCATTGCTACTTCATAACTGTAATTTTGCTACTATTATGAATCTATCTGATATGCAGGATGTATTTTCATTGTTACAAACTGAACATAACCCCCAAGTTGAGAACTGCTGCTCTATACCCTAAGGTCTAACACTGTTTCTGCGAGGGTCCCTCTGGGGCTGACATTCTATGACTTGATTCTAGGACAATAGACAACTTACTTCGTGGGGTAACACTGTGCTTGCCAGGTCTCCGTTAGACATCAGGCCTCCATTGGACGTCAGGTCTCCATTGGACGTCAGGTCTCCGTTGGACGTCAGGTCTCCGTTGGATGCCAGATCAGAGGAGACAAGCCTGTGGGGGTGGGGGGAGAACATGAAGGAGAGACACAGACTGTTGAAGGCCTATCACACAACAGGGAGAAACAAAAACATCCTCAGGGAGAGAGGAAGCGGGGTCCACAGAGGGTTCCCCACCTATGTTATGATCTGGCACAATTCTTCGGCAGCCAAAGGACAGAGGCTTCCCATGACCCTAAGAAGCAAGTCTCTCTCTCTGCTACTGGATCCCATTTTCTGGCCTCAACATTCAAAGTGAAATCAACCGCAGAGACCAGGATTTCTCTCCCTTGCACACACCCCCCCACCCCCACCCCCACACTTCCTGCCTTCTATCCCACAAGGAGTTAAACACTTTCATTCTGAAAGGTAAGAAGCTCATTCCTGCCCTATCTTAATGTTAAGTTTTTTTTTTTAAGTAAGTACTACAGACTGAGAGGGAAGACAAGCTTGGTTCTCACATATGTTCAGTCATTTTCACTGTGTCTGACTCGACAGGACCCCATTTGGGGTTTTCTTGGCAAAGATACTGGACTGGCTTGCCATTTCCTTCTCCGGTTCATTTGACAGAGGAGGAAACTGAGGCAAACAGGGTGAAGTGACTTGCCCAGGGTCGCCATACAGCTTTGCAAACGTCTAAGGCATTTGAACTCAGGTCTTCCTGACTCCAGGCCTGGCACTCTGTGCACTAT
This sequence comes from Pseudocheirus occidentalis, assembly GCA_028646575.1. NCBI lineage: Eukaryota > Metazoa > Chordata > Mammalia > Diprotodontia > Pseudocheiridae > Pseudocheirus > Pseudocheirus occidentalis. The sequence goes on along the minus strand of JAQQSW010017674.1, from coordinate 5,584 downwards.
GGTGCCACCTAGATGCACACTCACCTGCTAATACTGGGCAAGCCCTCTGGGCCTCAGTTCCTTCCCTCTTCTATAAACTGGGAATTAATGGTCAAACACATCACCTCATGGAGGGGCTGAGGGGAAGGTGCCCAGTGACTTTCGAGTGCTATTGAAACACACTATTAAGATGGAACTTTACAAGGATATAACATTACTGGGGCCTCCAGCCAGAAAGGACGGCTGCCCCCTCACCCGCAGGAGGCTTTGGTGCCAGAGTGAGAAGGGTTAAGCTCTCTGCCATCACCACCACCCCCATTCCTTCACCCCAGCCAGGTGAGAGCGATGCCAGGCTGGCTGAGCAGGTGTCTCTTCCTTCCGGGTCTGGCTTAAGCTTAAGTGCTCAGCCCCACCCTGCCATGCTCCTGGCTTCACAGGGAGAGGTTGGACTAGGCCCCAAAAGGGCAGTTTTGCCACGGGATGGCTCCCCGGAGGAGGGGCCTGAGTCACAGCTAACATCTCTGCTGCTCGGCTATGCTCCCCTAGGGCTCCGTCCCTCCCTCCCACGGAGAGGGCTCACAATGCACTGCAAACTCCCATCCTCACAGGCAGGTAGGGCTGGGGGTTTATGGGTCTGCTGCACTGCACACCACTGCTACCTTCCTGAAAGGAAAGTGAGCAAGCACATTTTTTTGTAAACAGAATCATTTAGATGCACTGGCGTGGGGCTGGGGGAGGACAGGGAGCAGGAATCTGCTATTTAAAGAAACCATATGGTGAAACCATCTGTAAAAGAAATCATTTCATTATGTCAATGTGGGTTCTTCCATACACCATTCTTGCAACTTTCGAGACCCCCAATTTATCATGCTGCCCCTTATACCGGCACACGTCCCTTCTACCGGCCTGAAATCTGCTTTGGGACAAACAGCTTCTTCATCACAGGAGTACAGATTAAAAGCTAGAAGGGACCTTTAAAGGTCTCTAGGTAAGCTCCTTCTTTGACATATGAAACTGAAGTCCAAAGGAAACTGTGCCCCAGGCTGCACAGCCTAAAGGAGCCAGGATTCATATCCCAATCCTCAGAATCCTCTGCTCAGAGAAGGCCCTGACCATTAGGGACAGGGGCTTAACACTGGCCCACACATACAAGAATCCTGCAAAGAAAGGTCCCTGGCATAGTGACATTAGAGACTCTGGCCCTATCCTACCGAGGCCAAGGAAATCAACATGATAGAAAATGACCACCTGCTGCTTATCTCCCCTGGAAAACTCAGGATGGGGCCTAAACAACTCCAGGGGCCTTCCCAGCTCCGAAGCTCTGATCTTCTGGTCTTCAGCTGGGACATGACCTGGCCTCACACCCCAACTTTCTTACTTCCCACCTGGGTGAGCAGAGTCGGTCATTTCACTTCTCTGGTTCTGTTTCTTCATACCTAAAATGTGGGGCTGGGCCTGCATTTCCTTTCAGCTCTGGATCCTATGACAGTAAGGGTGGCAGAAAGAAGAGCCAGAGCCCTGAGAGGTTATCACAGAAGAAGCCAAAGGCTAGAGAACTTCTCCCCTAGCTCATCTCACCTCTTTTCAAGCATCCTGCCAGATCCTTCAGGCTGATCCTCTTGTGGTTCTGCAGGGCACTGCCCAGCTGAACTCTGGCCTCCTTCTTCCTGCCCCTCCCCAGGCTTTGCTTCTTCTTCCTGGGACACATCCCCAGAGATGCTCTGTGTCAATGTCTCCTCTTCCCCAGGGCTCTGCAGTGGGCCATAGGCCCTTGGACCATAGTGGGAGCTGCCATCATGGCTAAAGGTGAGGCGGGAGCCCCAAAAGCGGTCAGGGCTGGAGGGGCCCTCTTTTCGGGGCTGCTCCATCTTGGCTAGGATCTCTTCCACAGTGCTGGTAGAGAATCGATCGGACAAAGGGCGAAAAGGAGCGGGAGCCTTCCGGACCCCTGCTGAAACTGAGCATCGGGGTGGAGGGGTGGTCAGGGAACCTTCATCCTTGCTGGTCTCCCTAGGGCTAGCTCCGGCAGATGGTGTGTCGGGGGCTGGCCGAGGAGAGAAGGCCAAGGGGCGCTTGCTGCCACCATAGGGCTGTGGTCCTGCCAGCATGTTCATTTTCCTGGCAGAAGGTAGTTCAGCCAAGGGACCTCTGGGGGGTCTTGGCCCCAATGGCACCAGCAGGCTCGGTTTGGCTGGCAGAGCTGGCTTGGCAGGCAGCGTTCGGGGCTCGGGTTTGGGTTTGACTGGGGGTTTGGCCTTTGAGTCCCCTACAAAAAAGAGGCAGGAAGATGTGAGAAAGAAGTTGGAAAGCACATCAGCAATTGCCAAGCCAATGAAAAACAACAGAAATGTGGTGACCGGATAACACGAGCACACTCAGAGACCCACAGAGTCACAGCTCCAGGGCTGAGAGGTAATCTCCTTCAATCCCCTCATTCTGCACAGAAGGAAACTGAGGCCAGAGGTCTTTAGGGTTTGCTGGGTGCTTGGGTGCTCCACAGACCTGCCACCAGCAGATCCTCAGCCCTCTCTTGGCTTCCTCGGATTTTCTCTAAGACCTTCACGACGGCTCTCCCCCTCCTGTCAGACCAAGTGGCTTACAGTCTGTACAACTAAACTCAAGGTTCTTGAGGCCAGGGAGCACTGTTTTTGCCTTTCCTTGTTAACCCCAGAGGGCCTGCCATATACAAAATGCCCAGGGCCTCACAAGACTCTGAGTACACTGATTACATGAGCTAGCTGACAGAGTGGATAATTTGCTGGGCCTGGAGTCAGGAAGTGCTACGTTCAAAGCCAACCCCAGACACTTAATAGCTCCGTGACCCTGGGCAAGGTACTTTGCTTCAGTCTCCTCTTCTGTAGAATGGGGATCACCACAGCACCTACCTCAAAGGTTGCTGTAAGAACCTAATAAAATAACAATTGTCAAATGGTTAGCAAAGTAGCACGCAGCTTGCGCTGGGCAATTGTTGGCTATTACCCTGTTTTTAGAGAAGAGGAAACAGGCTCAGAGAAGCTGAGTACATTGCCTGTGGCCACACAGCCCTTCAGCACCAGCAGCAGGAGCCTAAGAGGCTGGTGTTCTTGGTGCGCTAACAACGCCTCTTGGGGAGGCCGGTACCCTGAGGAAGGGGGACCCTCAGAACCCAATTCTTACCCCCATGGGCTTCATTCTTCCTTTTAGCCACCTCCCAGGCGGTCCCATTGAGCAGGGACCTCTAAATCTGGGCCGGAGCCCTCCAGGGACTGCCAGTCAGGAACGACCTGGGGGTTTTCTCCACCCCTGCTTCCCAATGACAAGATTTAACCTGAGTCAACTGTATGGCCCTCGGGCAGTGGCATCTCCCATAACAAGCAAAGAACTCCACTGGTTTCTCCATGAGGAAGGGTGGATCTAGAAGCACTCTCAAATTCCTGCCAGCTCCCAAGTTCTACCATATTTCCTGTGTCATTCCCCTCCCTGCTTCCCTCTAGCCCCCAGCTTTCCCATCATAGGCTCCCAGGCTCATTCCGGGAAGAACAGGGTCTTCCTCCCAGGCACCCAGCTCCACCCTGCTCCCATCTGTACCTGGCTCCGGGCCAGCCGGCGGCAGCAGTTCCTCCTCCATCTCTTGGGGGGACCGGGAAGCCATGGGGGAGCTTTCCCTGAGAGTGGATAAATTCATCACATGCAGCAAACCCTAAAGAATAAGCAGAAGAGGATAGAACAGGGGAGAAAGGAGAGGAGAGAGCCAGGATTAGGGGCCAAGGAAAGCTGAACTTAGGCAGGAAGGGAGCAAGAAGAGGGTGGAGGGCTCAGCAAGAACCAGGGAAAAGGGAAAAATACTTAAGGGAAAAGAGTGGGGCACACAGCATCAAATCTGGCCCCTGAAACAACTCCCTAGCCCTCTTGTCCCCCAAAGCTTTCCAGAGCAGCCTAGGCTCTTAATCAGGACCCCTGCTTTACCTTTTCCACAGTCACAGCTATCCCACCCCCACGCCCCTGAGGGTGCCCATGAAGGGCACCAGGCTGTGCGGGGCACTTGGGCCTCAGAGGCTGAGCTCTCCCGTGAATCACTTCACCTCATGGGGGACGGGAAAAACCCGCTCCACGCCAACCTGCAACTGCTCCGCCCCGGTGCCCCAGCCCCTTCCTTGTCTCCCTCCCTCTGTAGGGAGTGGTTCCCACCCCCTTGCTCCCCCCTCTTTTGCCTCCCCAGCCCTCCCTCAAGAGCCTGTCAGAGCTGCCTCCATCCAAACACGGAAAAACAGGGAATAAAAAGTAAACATCTGGAAAACATTTTTCCTCTTTTTTAAAAAAAATTTCTCAATCGTTTTGGCGTCGGACTGGAATTTGATGAGGTAAAGCCAGGGCCTGTGCCTGTTGCTATAGCAATGGCCTCCCACTGGATTTTCAGCTCTTCGCCAAGAGGCAGAAGGAGAAGGCCCTGCACCCATAGGGAACGGTGTTAGGGCTTGAGAAGCCCTGACTTCTGGCCGCCAACACCCAAAAGCTGGTCACACATCCTTCAAAAAGTGAGGGGTCTGCTGGGGCTGGGTATTAGCCTCCAGGTTGCTAGGAAGGGCTTGGGGGGAGAAGAGAGCCACAGGGGAAGAAAGCATGCAGAGCCACACTGCTCCACTACAGAAAGAAGCCAAGGTCTTCAGAGAACCTACCTGGGGAGTGGACTCACCCCCCACCCCCCACCCCCCACCCCCCACCAAGTATGACTGTTACCTGTTATCCCCTCTTGTACTCTCCGCATTGATACTTAACTGTGCATTGATACTTAACTGTATTGAACCATAACTGTTTCCTGTTCTCAGTCACCAGACAGACCTGCCTCTCAACCTCCTTTGAAGCATTCCTACCCCTTTCCATTTACTCCCACACTTCCCAGTCCTGGTATGTCACCTCCTTGACTTCTAACACTGACTTCACCTCTACTGTTCCCACTCCTCTCTAACCTCTTAGCTCTAGCCCACGGAACATGGACCCTACCTAACTGATTGGGAGGGGGAAGGACTCTAACCTACTGGCACCCCTTCCTCTCTGGTCAGCTAGTGTTTCAGGTTCCTTCCCATGCTCAGATTCATACACCCTGCACCTGATCTCCACTGGGCCGGGGCCTAACCATCCCTCCATGGCACACACCCTAGCTGGCTCTGAAAAAAAAAAATCACGCTGAATTTTGAAGGCTGACTTTTGCAAATGATACCCTCTTCCCCCTCTCTTCCCTGCACAAAGCAGGAAAGGGAAGGAACTGAATGAAGTCAGGCAGCTTACATGGAGAAAAAATGCAATGGTGTGAGTGCTGGGGGGAGGAAGGAGAGGGTATTTCTTACAAAAATGAAACCAACAGTAGAGCTCATCACTGTGTTTGACCTTAACCCCTAAAAGAATGGGGGGTGGTATTTACCAGGACAAGAGGGGGTCCCCAGGGATGCCTCTCACCTAGGAGAGCAGCAGAAGGCAGAAGGAGAATTGAGAACGAGGGAGAAGGATTAGGGAGCTCTCCCAGAGAAGGGAGGGAGGGCCACCCTGCTAGCTCAGGGTCAGCAGCCTAGGCTAGGAGGCCAAGGCTCCAGATGACCCAAAGGTGGCCAGCCATGGGCTTTATGGTCAA
>JAQQSW010017673.1:0-11410 GCA_028646575.1 Pseudocheirus occidentalis | reverse complement strand
GCTTTACAATGGGATTGCTGTTTTGGGGTTTGGGCAGGGGCAAGATGGGGAGAAAATGTGTAATTCAAAAATGTAATGAAAATGAATAATGTAAACAAGAAAACAAATAAAAATATTTTTAAAAAATAGATTGGGGGTCAAAGAACTTTGGTTTAAACCCTAGGTTTCCTCTCTGCATCATCCCAGGAGAGCCATTTCATCTCTCTGGGTTTTTATTCCCTCATATGGAAAAATGAAGAAGATGGTAATGATCACTGCTTCTTAAATTGTGGGTCACAACCCCATATGGGGTTGTAAAAAATTTGGCAACAGCAAAAGATTTCTGAACACACAATCACCAATAATTAATTCAGAATCAAACACATGATGACTCCAAGGTGCTTCTGGCAGCACTTGCCTGTGTTGCATCATGCAGCTTCACAGCAACACACAACACTCACACTTTGCTATATGCACCTAATCTCACCATGTAATGCCAACAAATGCTACGGATACACAAAAAAGAGTCAAGAGTGAAAAAAGTTTAAGAAGCCCTGGTCTAGATGAAGTACTTTGGAAAGGCACAATGAATGCAGAGTCAGAGAGATGCATACGGCATACGTGAAAGTGCTTTGTAATTGTTTTTTTAGGATTCAGCAAGTGTCAGCTCTTATGATTATTACTAATATTGTTATTAATTATAAGTATAGCTCATTTCACACTGTTGACATCACTAATGATTGTCTAATGCAATAATCAGCTGATGTTAAAGCTGCTCCTCTTTTCCTGAACCTATCACTAGCCTCCCCACACTGGAGGGCAGATAACTTGATAGACAGATTGTTGGCACTCAATAATTACGTGATTTTTTTTAATGAAATGAATTGGAGGGGGTGTTATGTCGGTGATAACCACATTTCTATTGAAATACAAGCTCTCTGCTTCCCACACATTTCCCACCCCCTCTTTACCCAGGAATTTTCTTTCTCTTCTCCATCCTCTCCCCCCACCTCCGACTCTCTTGTCCCATTTTGTTCTTAATAAAACTGGGTCTTTTCACATAGACCACAGCCTATCAGGGGCATGTTGTTCCTGTCTGCTGAAATACTACACTGATAAGCACTATATGAATAATTAAGATGGTAGGTCATGTGTGTAGGGTGTCATCAATATGCTAATGAAACTTAACTTCTACCTTTTCTTAGCATTCTGACAAATTGTCATCTTTTTCCTTTCCTAAAGCTTTGGTAAAGAAGTAGATGAAAACTAACTCTCAGGTTTAATCCTCATAAAACAAAATTCTCTAGAGTGACTGCACCAAAAGACATCTGCTTAGATCAGTTCCATTCAGTTCTGTGATCTAATTCAGCAAACATCGATTAAATACCTAGTGTGTGTAGAGCATTGTTATGGGGAATGTATATGGGGAAGATACAAAGCTTATCCAGAGTATAGATGATACCTTCAATGGATAGGCAGCTATGGTATATATACAAATCACTCCACTACAAAATGAGTGCCACTGGAGGACAAGGAGGCAAAGTTAATTAGTGACAAGGAAGGAGAGGTGAGGACAAAAGAAGGTTTCATAGAAGAGGTGAGATTTGAACTTAGCTTTAAAGGATGGGTAGGAGTCAAGAATGGGCACCTAGGTGGTGCAGTGGACAGAGCACCAAGACTGGAATTTTGGTTCAAATCCAGTCTGAGACTTGTGTGACCCCAGACAAGTTATTTGACCCTGTTTGCCTCAGTTTCCTCATCTGTAAAATGACCTAGAGAAAGTAATGGAAAACCATTCCAATATCTTTGCCAAGAAAACCACAGATGGACTTACAAAGTGTCAAACACAACTGAACAATAAAAACAGGAGTCCAGATGGAGAAAGGAAAGACTCAATTAAGTTAAAGCATTTGGGATTCTAGTCATAGGAAATGTCTTGATAAAAGGCACAAAGACAAGAATTCACAGAACAAGTATAAAAGACCATGATTTTTGCTGGACTATACACTTTGGAAGGGGGGAGTATTAGTAAGGCCAAGTGGCACCAAATAGCAAAGAGCCCTACCTAAACACTAGGCAAAAGAATCTTAACTTAATTTGTAAGTAGTACAGAGTCATTCAAAGGTTTTGAGCAGAGCAGAAAAATGACCAAATCTGGGAATAAAGAAGCAATGTCTGGTGGGGGAAAGGATGGTTTGGAGGGAGGAGAGAGAAAAGTGGGAAATTCTTCTTAGTCTATAATTCAGAGAAATGATAAGGAGGACCTGTGTGAGAGTCATGGCAGCTAGCTCAAAAGAGTATTTTCTTGCCTACTTCTGTGAGATATTGGAACAAAAAACTCTATATAATATGTCTATTTAACATGGGGTCAGGGAAACCTTGGTTTGAATCCTGTCTCTGGTATTTACAGCCTATGACACCTTTGGCAAATTGCCCTCAAAGCCTCATTTTCTTTATCTATCCAATGGGGGAAAATAATAATTGAAGTACTTATTTTGCAGGGTTGCTGTGAAGTTCAAACCAAATTATGTGAGTAAAGCATTTCTAACTTTAAAGTCTATCATAATTATTTACTTTCTTAGGGATAGATACTAAAGCAGCTTAAAAGATCAGAAAAAGAAAATCATCTATCTGTGGGTCATTCATCTCCCCAAAATGGAGGAGATGGTTGAATGGAGTCAAAACCTTGGTAGGGACAGGAACAGCTGTGCAGAATTAGGAGTGAAGGAAGACCTGAATAGCACTAGTGTAATATGGGACTGTCTCTGCCTCTATCCCCAATTCCTATATAAGAGACCCAAGGACATACAGATTTTTATGTCTGTATTTTATCAGTCAGACTCACGTTGCACCAAGCACATAAAAAACACTCAACTGGTAGTCAAGACATCTGGGTTCCACTGCTAACCCAACATTAACCTGCTGTGTGACACTGAACAACTCATTCTACCTCTGGGAAGCTCCATTCCTGGTCTTTAAAATGGAAGAACTAGACTCAATGATCTTTAAGATTTCCTCCTTATTGGTTAAGTACAGAGTCATCCAAAGGTAAATTCTGAAAAGCATTAGCCAGTCTTTAGCCTTCTGCTCCTTCTCTTTATGACACATTCTCTTCCATGTCAATCTCAATCTAAATACTGGCCTAAATCCTGCCCCCCCACATAATAGCATCCCTCAAAAATGGCCCATGGTCCAAAAGGGCTTCTTGTTATGCCGAAGTGTCATTTAGTTGGCTGATTTCTCTTAGGGACTGGGAAGAAAGAATTCTGCCCTCCACTTATGAACTGGTGACAGCCTTCTCACCTTCCTTGTCGTGTTTTCATTTTTAAAAAGAGGATTTCTGTTAACTCAAATGTATCTCTCATGAAAACAATGTAAGACATTATTTTTAGTATATGGTATAGGGTAGAGAAGCTATCACAAGTCAGAGTCCAACATCAGTTTCCCTAAGCTGTTTTTATTCTTCACAATTTATTTCCTCACTATTTTTCTTACCCCATAGATTCTCTAAAATCTCCAGGTTTTCTTTTATCTCAGTTCTCCTGGGAACAGCAAATGAGGAAGAGGGGGAAGCAAATGGAAGCCTATTTAGGACTATGGGGTAGAAGAGCAGAACCTATTTTGTCTAAATGGGTCATCTGTAAACAGGGTACAAACAAGAAACAGACTGCCAACGTGAGCCAGGGTTCCTTTCACACACCAAGCTAAACAAAGTCTCTTAAAGGCAGGTACCATGAGAGCACTCCCCGACAGGGTAGCCCAGAGCTGTTTCCTCTTCTGCAGAAAAAAAAAACATTTCTTAGTACACAGGACACAAAGCAAGTAACCACTTGTCCCTTCAAGTAATCCATGCCAGAAATGTAGTAAGAAGTTCCCACATCATGAAAATTTTAAATAAATTTTAAAGTAATTAGATAAATGGGAGAAAAGGAAAGCATCTGAATATCTCAAACATATTACCAGTCTTAAGTATGTCTTTCTAAATTCCATTTTTTCCATTACTTTATTCATGAGGTGGCATGTTTTTATCACTCTAGGCTCAGTACTAATGTCTTTGCTATCTCTACCCTAAAAAATTTCTATTCTCTTTGTAACATATGATAATTCTCTTTTTAATTTATAGGCTGCCATGTATTATTCATTGATGAGCCTTGGCACATGCTACAGATTCTATATAATTTTCCACATGTCATAAATGGTCATTTAAATTGAAATTAAAATAAGATTCAACCAGTTCAAATTCACCATATCTGGGGAGTTATTCTTTCATTTCAAAGTTATTTTCTGACCACTTAACATTATCATTTATGAAAAAAATATTATTTATTCAGGACCCTTATAAGTAACAAGTACACATGACAGTATTTCCTCCAAAAATACCTTCTTGGGAGGCTGAAAGATTGGAGATGATAATGATCAGGAAGAGTTTTGAAGCAAAATGTAAGGTTGATGTTATTCACAAAATGGTTCATTCAATAACATGTACAGCATATAGTAAGGAAGCATACATTCTGCCCTCTTTTCTTCTCAGTCCCAAACTCTTTGTTAAATTAATGAACAGGTGAAACTTGCCATTCAAAATGTGATTCATCTTCCATGAATCTAGCTTTTCCTGAAATTCTCTTTTGATTTTTCTTTTTCATGGATACCCACTTCATCTGAATAACAGATTCCACACTAAATTCTTTGACCTTTCCAGGGAACTTTCCTCCTTTAGAAGCAAACACATACCTCCTACCGAGGGCAGTGAGATCTGAATGTCAATGATGAAGGGCATCATTTAGCCTGAGAGTAGCTTGGGGGCATTTAAAGACAGATTTCATCTACAGGAGAGTGATTGCTCTCTGGAAGAAGACAGGTAAGCATCAATTTGCCCAACCCCAAATTCAGAAGCATAACAATTTAGCAAACACCAGAGGGTGCTTTCAAATCCTGTAACCATGCCACTGACACCTTTTGGGGGAATAGAGAGGAAAAGCATATTATTCTATAAAGTAATTTTGCTGTATTTTACTTGTGTTGCTTATTTGTGGTGGTGTTCAATCATTTTAGTCATGTCTGACTCTTCATGGCCCCATTTGGGGTTTTCTTGGCACAAATATTAGAGTGGCTTGCTATTTCCTTCTCCAGTTCATTTTACAGATGAGGAAACTGAGTCAAGCAGAGTGAAGGAACTATCCTAGGATCACACAGCTAGTAACTGTCTGAGGCTGGATTTGAACCCAGGTCATCCTTATTCAAGGTCCACCTCTCTATCTACTGCTCCATCTAGCTGCCCACTTGTGTTGCTATTAGCTTATAAATGAAACAAACATATAAACATTTGTGTATAAATATACTTCTGTGTTCAAATGATATAAGAAAATTAGTCCCCTGTTAGACTAATTGGGGGAGGCATTCCTACCACCACCCCCATTCCCAGTTCAACACTTAGTCCAACCTCTGCTCCCTCAAACCTGCCCCCAGTTGGAAGCTACTGAGAACAAAAAGAATCCAGTTTCAGCCCTTCTGCCACCACTAAAAGTTCTCATCAATTTTCTGATGCACTAAAACCACAGCACAGATTTTGCCTATAAAAAGCCAACTGCTGTCTTGTTTCTAGGCCACCTCTTTTTTCCTGGAAAAACATTCTCTTTCAGTAATTTATTTTTTTTAGTGATCATCCTCATGACTCTCATCAGTTGTGACAGCACAATGGTCATATAATGGAAAGAGCAAAAGATGAGGAATCAGAGACCTGGGTTCTGGTCTTCAAAACTCCCTCAAACTGGCTGTGTGACCTTGGGCAAGTCATTTAAAGGGTAGGCCTTAGTTCCCAGTGTATGCAGTAATCTCCATGATAGCTTATCTCAAAATAAAGCAAACAGCAAATAAAAAAGATAATGATTCTCTTCCACATATGAAGGCACCCATTTCTGTCAAGATTTAAGGTTTTTTAATCAATTCCCTCCCACCTCATGGAAACCATACAATATTTGGTTGAAGGATCTAATAAGTTAGGAGGACTGAAGGCATAAAAATGTATATAACAATTTTGTTCAATTATTTGAAGATCTATTACATGTAACAGAGATGAGATTTGTTTAGCTTGGGTCTAGAAAACAGTATTTGTAATAATGGATAGAAGATACAGAGAGGAAGAATGTGGTCCAATGTAATTGTAACACAGGCATATTATTATATCATCCTTCCCAGAAGATTTCCAACTTGTTTCAATGTCAATGACGACTGAGGCAAGTGAACTACTGTTAGAATCCTGTGAGACTGGTACTTGGAAGCAGGCATGATATCAGGGCATATGACTTTGAAAAGATGTTAGAAGTAAATAGTGAAGGAAGTTTATGGAAATAGGAGTTCTATGGCATTCCAAAGCTACCATGGACATAGAACTACATTAGACCATTCTGAATCTGCTGGGTGTGATGACCATGCCTAGCTACTGGAAGCTTGAGTACCAGGATTCTGAGCTACAGCAGGCTAAAATGATTGGGTATCTACACTAATTCTGGCCCCAATTTGTTGAGCTCCAGGAACCACAGGGTTACCAGACTTGCTTCCAAGGGATGAATCAGTCCCAACAAGAAATAGATCAGGTTATAGCTCCACTGACAATTAGTAGTGGTATTGGACCCATGACTGTTCTCAGCATACCCATCCTAGATGAGATAGAAGACCTGGTCTCAAGAAACAAACCAACAAAAAATATTCTGATGTAACAGAATGCAGTCTATAGAGTAGCTCATCCTGATACAACAATCTATGCTTGTAGAATGGAAATTGAAGAGATGTAGTCTACACTGAGGGAGATGGCAGTCTTAAATCAAATATTAAGCCTTAAGAAGCTACAACTGATATCTTCTGAGAGCCCTGCACTAATAATTGATAACTTGCAGAGAGGAAATAGGAGAATGAATGAGAGTTTCTATATTTTATCCATGCCCATTCTGAGGGATGATTTTCCTACTTCTAAATTTTATAAATTTTCTCCATGAGATTCTTCCATATCTAACATCTTAGGAATCTTAGTAGAGCATATCTACTCATATACATGGACAGAAAATAATTCCATTGCTAGATTACATCTTTTTATTTGTATCGGGGGTTTTTTGTCTAAGTTAAATACTTAGTTATAGAACCCATGGGCTACTTGGAGGCACAGAGGACAGAGTGTTAGATCTAGACTCAGGAAGACCTGAGTTCAATTCCAGTCTCATATACTTACTAGCTGTGTGACCTTGGGCAAGTCACTTAATCCTGTTTGCCTCAGTTCCCTCATCCGTAAAATGAGCTGGAGAAGGAAATAGCAAATCACTCCAGTATCTTTGCCAAGAAAATCTCAAATGGGGTCACAATTAAGTGGGCACAACCAACATGACGAAACAACATCAGATTGGGCATATAGCTTTGGTTTTGTTTATGATGAAGAAAGTGGCATTGGTTGGGACTTGAACCATGATGTGCATATATGTTTACTGAAAACAACCACAAGAAAACTTGGAACTATAATAAGGTGCTCCAGAGTCAGAATTCTCAAAGGAATGCTCAGGGATTCTCAGGGATATAGCCTTCACATTTTTTTAATCCCAATAATTAGAACTCTTTAAAAATAAATTGGACTGCCTCAGTGTGTAGTATATCAGTTGAGGTCTTCAAAAAGAGGCCAGATGACCATTTATTGGTTATGTTGTAGAAAAAATTTCCACTTCAGATGTGAGTTGGACTAGATGACCTCTGAGGTCCTTTCCAAAGGTATTTATTCAACATTATTGGCTATTAACTCCTCTCCACATGTTCTACATTCTAGCCAAACTAAAGTGTTCTCCAAGTCTTTGTTCTAATCTTGCCTTCTCTCTCATTTCAGAGCCCTTACTCACACTATCCCACATGCCTAAAATGGACCTTCCTATCTTGGCTCATTGAAATCCTCTGCCTTCAAAGCCCTGTTTCCTTGCCACTGCTTCCATGAAATCTTCCTTGAGCACCTACCCATGGCTTTATGGAGGAAGTAAAGAAGGGAGGTCTCACTCCTCACATAGCACTTTGCCTGGAGCTCACCTATGAACTTATTTTCAGTCTCCGATGAATCATTGTTAGTTATGTACTTATTCTCTCCTTCCAAAATGCAATCTGTATGGTATCCATCTTTATATCTTCTTTATATGTTTGACTTCTCAACAGTCTTCTTCACCTGATTTGGCATATATTTTTAAAAATGAACACAAATTAAAATTAACTTAGTACTGAGAATTTTCTGATGCTCCTTGAGAAAATTGAAAACACAATAGCGTGTCCCAGAACCATGACTCAGAATCACCACACCATGATGTATATGCATTATCATATAAAATATATCATTCATATATATTATCATATATTACATGTCATTGTCATACAGCTATCATTATTCTATGCTACATAACATCATATTTTATATACATATATTATATGTTATTTAGCAATAATTTTTGTAAGAATCAAGAGTACTTACAATAACTAAAGTAGGTAACCATATAAATTATGAAACAAAAGAAGCTTTTGGCAAGTTATGAGAATGATAGTCTGTATGGTTTGTGGGGGCTCAGAGGTAAAGGAGGGACTTAGAATTACAAGTCTAGGCCATCTTTCTCCAAAACTACATTTGAAGCTGAGAAAGACTCCCCTGATGTGCAACATGCATTTTATCTTAAGTCTGTACATTCAAGCATCTGGGGTTACTGGAAACAAAATGGAGAAGGCCCAATGAAAGATTTTCCCTGAAAATTGCCTCTTGACCTGGCATCATGGTTTTATTTTTCTCCATCTGGCTTTATAATTCAATCATGTGTTGTTGTGGAAAGAGCCCTGAATTGGGAATCAGAAAACTATTCTAACTTTTTTATTTATTTCCTTGGTGACCTTGCACAAGTCATTTCTCTTCTTTAGAACTCAGTTTCCTAATTTGTAAAACAAGGAGAAAGGACCAGATGATCTCTAAATTCCTTTCTAGTTCTAATAATAATATATTATTATTATTATTAATATTATCTAAAGATCTAATCTAATATTATTAATAATATTATCTAAAGATCTAATCTAATAATAATATTATCTAAAGATCCTATTTGTCCTTTAACATGCTGATATCTATGCGTACATCCTAACAATCTTTACTTTCATTTTAAACTATGAACATTTTAAAGTAGCAAGCAAATAGCTTGCTACTTTGAAGTCAGTAGCAAAGACTTCTGAGAAGAGATCTACTAGGTCAGACAGGCTGTTTATAGAGACTAATTACAAAGAACTTTCCAGCATCTTGAACAAATAAGTAAATATTCCAAGGTTCCCCTCCAAGTAAGATGTTGTCTCAGGTGGATATGGTATAAATGATGCCACGGAATTAGTTGAAAGTTATATAATGCAGATTATTACCATTAACCTTGGAATTCAGAGTCAATATGAAAAAATTTCATGGTGATGGTTAGGTTGATATTCTCCTTTGAATACAGAAGAATGTTTTTAAAGCACTCTGGCACTCACTGAGTGGTCCCAGTCTCACTTGGTCATCATTTGGGTTCTGAAGGTTCAGAGTGAGTATAAATGGCATTTGCTTCTGTTTTGACCAGAAACCCTCATGGTCTTCCCTTCCCAAACAGATTTTTTTAACTAGGTAAAAGAAGACATTCTTTGACTCATTTCTTCTCTAGCCTTAATCACTGAGACCTGGGAAAGATCTTAGTTTAAAAGGCCAGGTTCTCCCACTGCATCCAGGGTCATCTCCAGTCACCCTGATCTATATCTTGCCACTGAACCCAGATGTCTCTGGAGGAAAGAATGAGGCTGGTGATTTTACCCAAGCCTGCTTCACTTAAATAAGATTGATTTGCACCTTCCTGATGTCATTGGTCCTCTTCACGAACAAAGGACAAATAACAACAATGTTTTAGTGTCTACATAGTAGATATGTCACAAAGAACGAGTTGAAGTTGTGTTAGACGAATATCAGGTTGTGGTCAACCAGGGGCATAATGGAGGCAGCTAGTACTAGTTCCTGAGAGTCAGTTGTTAAGTTTTCAATGTATTTTATACCTCAGATATTAGCAAATATTACAAATCAGGACTTGATTTACTGCTTTCTTGACTGTCTGGACTTGAGAAAGTGATATAGAAAAATGTTGATAATGCCAAGTAAAATTTAAAAATATGCTTTGCATGCATTTTTTACAGAGAGCTAGTTATTAAACATTCGCCAATACATCCCTAGCACCAACAGGTTCAAAGTGGTAGCCCTTTACGATAGCACAGAGACAGTATTTTTTACTTCTGCTGTGTATATATATGTGTGTGTGTGTGTGCATATATGTATACACATATATATGTGTGTTTATGTATGTATATAGAAATATCTGTATACACACACACAAATATACACATACATATGTGTTTATGTATGTGTGTATACAGATATCTGTATCTATACCCATATATATTTACACACACAATCTAGATAATAGCATAAATATTGGTTTTGTATACTTTATTTTAAAAGCAATTATTCCAAATAGAACATGAGTTTAAAAATACAAAAGCCTAAATATTAATAAAATAACTTGTCACTACTTTCAGTGTTATAAATATTTCCTTATCTTTTAACTTTGGCATTCCCTGACCTTTTTCATTTGTTTTGTTTGTTTAAACTTTTTGGCACATTTTGTTTTTAAAGAACAAATAATTCCAAACAAGCTCCCAAACCCCTTTTACAAAGTACCTTCTTTGAATAATAGTGAGACTATTGATTTTTCAAAGAAAGAAGGGATGTGCCCTTTGTCTTTAATAGTATAGTTCTAACATTGATATTGTAGTCAACCAGAATTTTATTATCTCTTCTTATTAACATCATTTTAATTATTGCAGACACTATGAATGTTGGGGGACAGGGGAGGGAGTTAGAGGGGGGTGTTGGCTGTGTTTCCTTCATTCAATGTTATTCCACAGGTCTTTCTGTGTGGCTTTTTTTTCCTGAATTCTTTACAGTTGTCATCCCTTATGGCACAGGGATATTCTATTATACTCACATACCATAATTTCTCAACTATTCTAAACTTATTCTGTCCATTTTGGTTCCAGCTTTTTGTTATCACATTTTTTTAATGGGTCTCTAATTTCATTGGTATAGGTAAGCTCCAAGTGAAGAACTTTCTCTTCACACCTAGGTAAACAACTGTTTTGCAACTTAGTCTCAGAGTTGCTGTAAAGCCAATCAGCAGTAGATTCCTGAGAGAATGCTACTGTGAACAGTTTTTAAGATTCAGATTACACAGTATTAGTGAACACTCTGTTTATTCCATTACAAATCTTTATTCAGTACAATGTTCACAGTTTCAACAATTCACGATATTATATACAATCTTCAGAACAAGGAAAGTCTCAATATTATATCTTATTACAGAAAGGA
>JAQQSW010017672.1:0-11410 GCA_028646575.1 Pseudocheirus occidentalis | reverse complement strand
GCTTGTGTGACCCTGGGTAAGTCACTTAACCCAGCTTGCCTCAGTTTCATCATCTATAAAATGACCTCAAAACAGTCATGAAGAGTCAAGCACAACTGAAAAATTACTAAACGACAACCACAGAATCCACAGAAATTATCAAATGATTGGATATTAGGAATAGAAGAGAGGAAATAATCAAAATAACTCAGATGTTTTGAACTCGGGTGAATGGATAGAAGATGGTACCTCTCAACAGAAACAGAAATTGGGAGAAAAGGAAGGTTTAAGCAAGAAGATGAATTCAGTTTTAGACATGTTGAGTTTGAGAAGCAAATGGAAATAATGTAGAAGCTAACTGGACCTACAGGACTGTTTTTAGAGGGGCAATTTGTAGTGCATCAATAGATTTGTGAGCCACCTGAATGAATGGGAAAATCGAGCCCGTGGGAGAAGATGAAAACACCAAGGGACGAAGTATAGAGAGAAAAGAAAACAGAACCCTGAGTGACTCCCCATACTTAGGTGGCAGGTGATGGGGAAAGAATGAATCAGCTGTTGAGATAGTAAAGGTGAAGTCAGAGGGGTAAGAAGAGAACCAGGGGAGCATGAGACCATGAAAGCCAGGAGGAAGAGATGGCCAACAAAGTCATATGCTTCAGAGGAGTCAAGGAGAATAAGTGTTGAGAAAAGGTCATCATATTTCATAAACTAGAAGCTCATTTATAGTAAATTACTTGTCCACCTCATCGAATCGTCAGGCACTGATGAAAAAAAATGGGCAATAACCTTTGAAAGTCAAAGTCTCTACTTTGTTCTTCCCTGTAGACTCCTATAGAATCTCTTGATTTCTGTTAATCTAATTGGCTAACAATTCATGTTTCTATCAGCTCATTATGCTAAGGAATATGTACAGTCCTTCACTGCCAATAGCCAACTTATTCAAGGCTTATAAACGGGCAGAAAGAAGACCAATAACCAACTCCCCCTGTTGGAGACATATGAACAAAAAACAAATGAAGAATGAATATTATTAGTTATTCTAGTAAAGTGGGTGGGATGATCAGGGTGGGTCCAGTGATAAACTTTGGAAAAGGGGAATGAATATTTAAATGTTTTAATCTAAGAATGTTCTAAACATTACTGGATGCTTTTGTGTTTTTGTTAAAGTCTATTGTGATATGAAGAATTTTTCACCCTATCCTGAGGAAAAATCTGGGAAGAAATATAATAGGATGTCTTTTCAATAATGAGCAAAGTAAAAAAAATTTTATTTAGGGAAGTAATTCTCGGCTAATAATTTATATTTTAAACTTAGTGTTTGTTTTTGTTTTATAAAATTAAACATAATTATCTTTGCTGCCTACCTGTCCCACAGGGAGGTTATGAGGATTAATGAGATGATGTCTCAGAAAAGCTTGGAGGCCCTTAGACATGTTATCATCAGAGCTTTTAAATAAAGAAGTTGCTTATGTTAATCCATATTTATTTCCTGATACCAAACTAGCAATGCTGACATTGCCACTAGAAAGAGATCCGGGGGGAGGGCAGAACTTAGGGACAGAGTACAAAAAGAAATAGGAGAGATAGAGAAGGGAGAAGAAAAAATGCAGTGAGAATAAAAAGCAAATTCACTTATTTACAATAAAGAAAATCAGCCTTTCCTCTTTTCTTCTAAGAGAATCTCTTTCTTTCAACAATATATATATCAGTATATCTGGGGTTTTTGTTAAAGCATTTTAACCTCAACAGTAGGAATTATGGATTTTAATCAGCTTCTTAAAATTCAGTTATTTTCTTTGGAAATACTTTATCTTGTCTATTATTCATTACATAATTTTAATAGAAAATGTACATTTTATTGATATACTGATGCCTTATAAAAGGAAGGGCAGGGTATGTGCACTATTGAAATGGTTGGGATATTTTCCTCAGTTTTAGAATGCCTACCTATCTAGCCATAAGATACAAAAGTCTGGCAGAAAGCAAACCTTTTGAACCACCAAGGAGACTAGAATCAATATCTAAAAATACTATACATGCTTATTCCCAAAATGACAGTGTATGCTATTAGAATATACACATGTGGAGAATGCTGTATCTCATAATACATACTGCTGCAGCTCATTTTTCATTCTAAACAACTTTAGTCTCATTGGATTGGGTGGGGAGGGGGCACAGAAATGAGTCCAATGTATTCTGACTTTGTGTGGGTGTCCTCCTGGCTTGGTTACCAAAGAAACCATTATGTTATATACTATTCAAAACTGACTTGACTAGTGCAACAAATACTTTCCCCCTTCAAACCTGACTGCACTGCAGATTTATAGCAACCAATTAATGGCCAGAAAAAAAGAACTATTTCTGGGAATTCCATGGTCCCTATCATAGTTTTCAGTGCCTGTTCTTCTATTCCAAGCCAGCCAACCTGTGAGCAAGATGCCAGTATTTCCAAAATGAGCCCAGGATGCTGTCTCCATGCACCACTGCACTGCTAACATGACGTGTTCTCTGCACAAGTGAAAGGAGTTTGCAGACATCGTGGAAAGCTGCCAAGATACTCTGACACTAAAGCTGAGATCCTTCTCTATCCCTGCAGGTACTAAGGTGTTCTGAATCTTTAAATCCTTACTGCTGCCCTAGCACTGAACTGTGTCAGAGGGTTGGTGGGAGCTACTAATTGGTACTAAGTCACAGGGTGACTTTGGTAGGCACCAGCTCCCGATCTCTGGGGCAAGAGGTAACAGCAATAAACAACCCATTTTGCATGACCAGCAGGAAGAATATCGTGTCCAAAGAAAATTCAGAAATCATCATATATCTGACTAAAATTTTCTTCTCTGGTAGTTCCATCAGATGACTGTCTCACTTTGATATGAAGGCTTCAAGGGACCTGATACCTCCCACCTGCTAAGGCAGCCCTCACCATGTGGGGCTGGCTCTCCAAGGAAGTCTTTCCCTTACATGAATCAATAACCAACATTTATTAAACATCTGCTATGAGCTAGGCACCATGCAAAGTGTTATGTCCGACTGCCTTTCTGACACCTGTTGCTCCTGGTTTTGACCCTCTAAGACCAAGGGAAACATTTCTAAAATTCCTCTTGCCCAGGACAGCCTTTTAAATCCTTAAAGATCTCTCATCTTCCCACTCCCAAGTATTCTCTTTTGCAAACTAAACCATCTTAGGTTCTTTATGAACCATGAACCATGTAAAGTCTGGGCAGCTAGTCGGTGCAATGAATAGACCACCAGTCCTGGAGTCAGAAACACCTGAATTCAAGTCTAGCCTCAGGCTAGCTGTGTGACCCTGGGCAAGTCATTTAACCCTATATGCCTCAGTTTCCCCATCTGTACAATGAGCTGGGGAAAGAAATGGCAGACTACTTCAGTATCTTTGCCAAGAAAACTTTAAATAGGGGGTCACAAAAAGTCAGACATGACTGAAAAAAAACTGAGCAATAATGTAGTATAGTCTTATGAATCCTAAAACTTCTGGTCATGATCCTGTCTAGACTGTTTCTAGCTTGCCCTCCCTAAAACTCGGTACTCAGAGCATAATGTGGAGCTAATGTGGTCTGACTAGGGCAAAGTATAGAAAGGATTGGGGATTTCATTGGTATGAGGGAGTCCTAATTAGGAAAACTTTATACCAATGATTTATAAGTCCAGTGCTCTAGATATCATACTTCTCAATATCACTTTTTTATCTGCTTTATTGAACTCACACTAAGGCTACCATTCACCAAATCTCTATATTTTTGCCCAGATGAACAACCAGCAAAGCACTTCTTCCCTCGCTTGCATTTCTAGAACTTTTTTTTAAGAAAAAAAACTAAATATAGGACTTCCATAAAGGTAGTATGAGAAATTGTCATATGTTCTTCTGAATTAGAGATATTCTAAATCTATAGAATCCTCCTAATCTATCACTCTACTAATCCAGTTAAAAAAAGAAATGAGATTAGGGTGGGATGAACTATTCTTGATGAATACATGCTGGTTATTAATGATCACTACCTCCCTTTAGTACACTGAAATGTATCCCACCTGCCCCCTATCTCCGGTTCCTGGATTTCTTCTCACAGGAATACCTTCTTAATATAAAAAGTCTTACTATCCCATCCCTTTTCATTATTCTCTTTCTTTGGAGTAAGGCATACTCTGCCAAAGCCATATTCATATCATGAATTCTATCCCACTGAATCTCAGTGAGACCAAGAAGATAAAATATCCTTCCTTCCAGTAGGATTTCTGGTTATCCTTGTTTAATATCCATACTTGGTGCATTTGTATATAGGTATCTAAGGCCATCCGTTTTATTGATAGATTCTTTCTTCGATATTTTTTACTCTTCTCTAGTATTAGGTGTCTTTATTGTTCTTATTCCTATTATGTAGCAGCCATTCACTACAGCATAGAAAGCCAGGGAGCTAGGCAGCATAGGAAATAGAGTACTGGACTGGGAGTCAGGAAGACTTCAGTTTGACTCTGACCTCAGACCCTTACTAACTATGTTACCCTGTCAAAGAATCCTAATCTCTCTCAGCCTCAGTTATAAAATGGAAATAATAATAGCACCTACCTCAGAAGGATCAACGAAACAAGATATGTAAAAACTTTGCAAGCAGTAAAGTGCTATAGAAATTCTAGTTTGGATTGCCATCATTACACTATTTAATTTAGTAGATATACATAGCAAATTTTCTACCTTCTTGATCAGACTTACAGGATTCTATGCAAATACATTTTTGCCAAACCTGGCATCATTATTTCTATATTTTAAGCCACAGTACAGAAATGTCAATCCTGTTTTCAGCAATCATCTTTTCAACTAACTATTGCCTTCCCAAAGTCCCTGCATTCAGTGGGCAGCAGTAATGAAAATGCCACTTGTGCCTCTAAGGTCTTTATTATCTTCCTTGTACTTTAATAAGCAAGGTACCCATGGTTCCTTCCATCAGACTCTTTTGCCTCTATAGGAATCATCAGAAAAAGGAAATGGAGGAAATAGTCATCAGTTTTGACAGGGTGCTCCTCTATCAAGACTCTGTCTCTCCCTTCCTCTCTCTCTCTCTCTTCCTCCCCCCCTTTCTCTCTCTTTTTGCACTGAAGTCCTTCTCCCATTTTTCCAGGAATGCTCCATTCTCTCTGAGATATTTCTCTAGCCCCATTTACTTCCCATTTACTTCTCTTCTAGAAGGAAGAAAAATCTGAACTTTATGAGTAGTTAGATAATAGATAGGAGATCATAGTAGACAGTGTTACCTAGTCACGGTAGAAAGACAAATATCATGAATTCTATACAAGTCATTGTAAAATGTCCCTTTCCCTCTGTAGTTTCTTGAAGTGATATCACTTTTTACAATTCTTGTTAGTAGTTCTTATGGCTAACTGTCCTTGGTGAATGTAATGGCAATCGCATTGGCATACCCAGGATGACTGCTAGCACAGGTACTTAGATTTGCTTTACTAAGAAAGACAGCCATTCAAGGGGTCAACAATCTTTTTAATTACGTTCATTAGTCCAGGGGAACAGTCAGCACCCTGAACATCAGAGAAAATCCAAACAAAGAAAAGAAAATACAAGCAGAGAAATAAAAAACAACAGACAGGGTTTCTAATTGTCTGAGAAATTAGCAAAGATCAACAAACAGATCCAATTGTCTGACCAAATGCATACATAGTTACTGAGAGAGAAGCACCAACATCTGGGTTCCTCAAAGTGGGGACAGGGGTGGGGTTCCTTAACAACTACCCAGAGTCTCATCTGGTCAAATCACAAGAACACTCTTCTAATGAGTAAGCCCCAGAGCAAAACACTAACCTTAGAGCCAGAGAGCATCACAACTCTGATGACTCAGGGCCTAATTAAAAATTTAAAAAAGTATGAAAGCCTTCCTACAAGCAAACCTCCCCTAAACAAATTTCCCTTAATGGGCTACACATGAGGCCTATTAATGAGTGGGGAAGATCTTATATCCTTTAACATTACAGTGAACTACTACAAAAGAGCAGCTTGAGTAGTAGCTACCAAAGAGTACCATATTGTATTCCCTGTTCCAATCCAGGACACAAAATCCCCTATAACTAAATTGCTGAAGATACTACTAAAGTCACAATTGTCTACTTTACTTTGCTTTTTTTTTTTTGCTTTTTTTTTTTGGAGGGCAGTTGGGGTTAAGTTACTTGCCCAAAGTCACACTGCTAGTTAGTGTGTCAAGTCTCTGAAGCCGGATTTGAACTCAGGTCCTCCTGACTCCAGGGCCGGTGCTCTACTCACTGCACCACCTAGCCACCCCTCCTTTACTTTTCTCTACCCTAATTTTCTCTTTATATCTACTGCTCAGAGACTAAGTTGATAGCAGAGAAATTGTGTTCTTAAGCAAACTCCCAAGTCTATCTGCTTTGGTCTATTATAGCAAAAGGACTAGGCATAATGACTTGAAGGTTTTTAGTCTCTTGGTCTTGGTTGACCCAAAGTTCCAATTTCCCCTGTCCAGGAAGCTAAGTGGTACAACAGAATTTTGCTGTCACATAGATGTTTAGCTAGGAAAAGTCCAGCCGCTGTCAATCAGAGACTCATTCCCTAGTAAGCTCCTTATCCAGGAAAGTGTCATTACTTGAGTCCTCAGTTTGACTAATTCAATAGCTTCCCTTCCAAACAATTTAATGTTAGTAAATGTAAAACCCAGATTTCATCTGTCTTAAATATCTTCTTCCCCTATTTATTATATAGTAGTGGGATCTTGGCATAATATCAGAAATACCACAGACACTGATTTAGAGTCTTTACAAGTATTTGGCAAATTTCTTTCTTGTCAAAGTGGGAGGAAAATTAAAGGTAAAGCAGGAAAATATAATGATAGCACAAATCCAGCATTAGGGAGAATTTTGTAACAGTAAAATCAATAAGATGCTGGTCAGGTGGGAGTTATAGAGGAGCTCTTAGGAGACTATCGCATCTGAATTTTCTGAAAATAACATAAAAGCTCAGATTTACAAAAGATGTGGGAATTCAGGCAAATACTAAGCAGGTTCCTTAACCCATAACTTTTTTTACCCAATATTCTTCTATAATCTTTAGGTTATATAGCACCTTTCTTAAATTACAGACAAGGCTGACTCTTCCACTGTCTCTGGAAAGGAATGATAGGAAATAGGGAGTATTTGAAATCAATAACAGGAAAACATGGGCATCCATGTTTATTCAGAAAGGATACGCAGAGGGCAAGGTCAGGAAGGTTCTCTTCATACTTATAATTAAGTGTAAAGAGTATTTATTGGAGTCAGAAGGTTTGTATTTGGATCCTGATTCTGTTACTTATTACATAGATGACTTGGCAAGACACATAACTGCAGGGTCTCAGTTTCCTTATGTGTAAAGTAAAGAGATAGATCTAAAGGAAGAGAGCCTTCCAGATCTAAAAATTCTATAGTCCTAATCAAGAGCACATATTTGTATGACTCATGCGCCCAGTACAACAGACAGAGTGCCATAATTGCAGAGTACTAAAGTGGGACATGGCCTCAGGGCCTTATCAGTGGCCACCTTCTCACAGAAATTGTACTGCTTCCTTAGGAATCACTGAAGAATCTTTTCCTTATTCTAGCCCAAGAACAAGAAAGTATCATGGCTGCAAGCAGAGACTGGATGACTCTGAGTTTTATCCAAGTACTTGGAGAATAGCTGATGCCCTCCCACACTTGAAAGGTGTCAGGTTAACAGGCAGAGCTCTCACAACTTCATTAAGCAGAAACATACCACAAAGGGGTGATTCAAGCCCATTATTTTATTAATTATCCCCATCCTGCTGTGAGGTACAGAAGCCACAGGTTTTATTTCATAGCTAGAGGATTCAAAACTAAAATGGCAAAAATCAAAGAGCTGCTGCATGTCCCTACAAAGGCATGAAGGTAAACAAAGCTGAAACTAATCTCTTAGCCTCAGTTCACATCTAGCGTCCTGGTTATTTATTCATTCATCCATCCATCCATCCATCCATTCATCTATCCTTCCTTCCGTCCATCCATCCATCCATCCATCCATCCATCTATCCATGCATCCATCCCTCCATCCCTCCATCCATTCATTCAACAAATATTTATTGAGGGCCTACAGTGCGGAAATCACTGGACATGTTCTCATTTTGCAAACTGAGAACCTGTGATGATTGCTTTGAATGTCATTTGTGCCATCCTTTACACACATCACAAATATTGTCAGTTGTGGACTCTAAGATTATATATGCTCAGAGTGTGGAGAGAATTCAGAGGTCACTCATTCCAACCTATATTTATATGGGTATATGCCCCCCACCAGTAACATCCTTGAATAGTCAATCACCCTTCTTTTCTTTTCTTTTCTTTTCTTTTTCTCTTCCATTATTCTTTTCTTTCTTTTCACTTTTTTCTTTCTTCCTTTCTCCTTTTCTTCTTCTAATTCTCTCTATCTCACTTAGGCTAGAAGTGGAGTGGCCACTCATAGACCTGATCCTACTGCTAATCAGTAGAGAAAATTTGACCTTTTCTGTTTCTGACCTGAGCTGGTTTGCCCTGACTTAAGCAATCTGCCCGCTCCTCCTCTCCCCCATCTCCCATTGGACTCACCATGTTGGTGCCAGACTGAGTATAAAAACTTGATCACCTTTAGCCCTATGGCAGTTTAAAACTCCCAAACTCAAGAGATCCACCAACCTCAATCTCCCTACTAGCAAGGATTATAGGTGTGTTCAACCATGCCCGACTGGCCACCCTCTTCAAAGACCATAAGTGAAGGAGCCTACTACTTTACTACCTTGGCAACCCATTCCATATTTGGATTGCTCTGATTCAGTGGTTCTCAACCTTCCTAATGCTGTGACCCTTTAATACTCATATGTGGGCATGTTGGCATGTGGGCGGACCCACCAGGAGATGGATAGAGGAGCAGTGTCTCAGTTCCTAAGACCATCAGAAATATGTGTTTTCTGATGGTCTTAGGTGACCCCTGTGACCCCTGCAAAAGGGTCGTTTGACCCCCCCCCCCAAAAGGGTGGTGAGAACTGCTGCTCTAATTGATAGAAATTTATCAGTTCTCTTTATCCAATTAAGTTGTTCCTAACTGATCAGAATCAGGTCCAGAATTTCAGGTTCTTTCTCCTAATAGTCACCTCCACCTTTTGAAATATTCCTTGTAATAGCAAGTCTTAGGTCTCATTATCTTTAATTCAGTGCTTGTGAGAAGTGCCAGGCTGATAGAAACTCAGTCTAAGGATTGAAAACATATGTCAAAAAGAGGTATGGCAGAAGTAACTGAACAGAAGAACCCACTCAAGTTTCTTCATATAATTCACCCTTTGAGATTCAGTGTCTCTTTGGAGAAATGCCCTCCAGATATGAAGGGACAAGGCCTTTCTCCCCTTCATTCGGAGACCTCTACTGAAAATGATCAAAAGAGAACCAATTAAACAGAAAAGACTTATGGTATCTTCTAAGTGAGAAAAAAAGAATATACATATTTCTATGAACCACATAGAACTTTTACAAAAATTGTCCATGCAGGACACAGGTATTGCAAGACACAAGAAAGAGGAAAAAGCATACTTCTTATAAAATGTTCCAGTTGACAAGAGTAGTGGAGACATTACAGGATAAAAAGGACACTGAATCTGGATTCAGAAGACCTGAATTTGAGTCTTGGTTCCACCACTAACTAGTTGTGTGGATCTGAGAATATCATTTACTTTAGTTACTTCTGTAGTACCTGTAAGATGAAAATTTCACAGATACTTCACCATCTATAAAAATTTTTAAATGGTAAATGTTCAAGTAACTGTGAAAATCAAAAATATATATGAAAGTTCTATGTCAAATATTATGCAAATTTAAGGTATCATTAATACAATGAAGAATAAGCTAAAAATAACAGGGGGCAGATTCAAAATGGTGGCTTAGAAGTAGGAGAACTCCATGGCTCCCCCCATAACTACTTCAAATACCTATAAAATATGACTCTAAACAAATTTTAGACCTCCAGCACAAACAAAATGCCAAAGAAACAAAGGTCCCACTGAAGGCAGCCAGGCAGGCAGAAGGCAGGCAAACAGGAAGGGCTCATTGCAGAGCACTGGGAGTCAAGTCAACCCCAGTCTGAAGCCCATTAGCCACAGGTGGGCCAGGACAAGCCACAGCTAGAGAATTCAGGAGAGTGGATCACCAGCAGCTGTGGCAGTTTCCAGAATTATCAACCCATAAATACCAAAGACAAAGTGAAAGGTCAGAGGAACTCAGCTGAATTTGGCAGAGAGAAGCAGGTTGGCCACCAGCCCCCAGGGCCAGAAGTGGCAAAGCGGCTCCTGAAGCCACCTCCATGAGGCTGCTTCAGAGTTCCTGGCCTGCAGATTGCAGGGGGACCAAGTCATCATTCAAAGGCTAAGTTCTCTTGCCTTAACCTGCCTGGATCAGGATCATGGTCTTGGGTGGTGGTCCTGAGGTGTGTGACCAGTGAGCCAAAGCTGCTGGGGGCTGCAGAGATGGCAGCCTTCTAATAGCTCCAGCAGTCGTGAAAACCCCAGAGATTTGGGACAAAGCTTTGCCCCCTGGAAGCAGAGATCTACTGTGGCTCAAAAATCAAGTTAATTGACTGGGAACATGAGCAGGCACAGGAAGCAAACCAAGCTCATCAATCCAACTTTCAATTCCTTTTTTGGGAAAAAAGGATCAAAGCATGGAACAGGAGGAAGACAACACAGTCAGAACTCCTGCACCAAAAGCTTCTAAGAAACATGTAAACTGGTTACAGGCCATAGAATAGCTTAAGAAGGATTTTGAAAACCAAATAAAAGCAGTGGAGGAAAAATTGGGAAGAGAAATAAGAATGATGCAAGAAAATCATGAAAAGAGAGTCAACAATCTGACTGAAGAAAATAACACCTTAAAAATAGATAAACTCAAATGGCAAAAGAGGCCCAAAAAGCCAATGTGGAGAAGAATGCCTGTAAAAATCAAATTTTCCAGATGGAAAAAGAATCTCAAAAGCTTTCTGAAGAGAATAATTCCTTCAGAATTAGAGCGGAGCAAATGAAAGCAAATGACTTTATGAGACTTTATTAAAAAGATCCAGACAAATGAAAAAATAGAAGGCAATGTCAAATATCTCATTGAAAAAACCTCTGACCTGGAAAATAGATCCAGGAGAGACAATTTAAAAATTATTGGACTACCTGAAAGCCATGATCAGAAAAAAAAACCTAGAAAACATCCTTCAAGAAATTCTCAAGGAAAATTGCCCTGATATTTTAGAACCAGAGGGCAAAATAGAACTTGAAAGAATTCACTGATCACCTCTTGAAAAAGATCCCCAAAAGAAAACTCCTAGGAGTGTTATAGCCAGGTTTCAGAGTTCCCAGATCAAGGAGAAAATATTACAAGCTGCCAAGAACAAAAAATT
>JAQQSW010017671.1:0-11410 GCA_028646575.1 Pseudocheirus occidentalis | reverse complement strand
GCATGCACACAGCTCCCTGAAGTATACATGTATACTTCTTGTCTTAAGATGCTTCGGGGGGGGGGGGGAGGGATGTTGTACAAAAAAAAAAAAAACAATGAAAATATGTAGGAATGTTCTCAGTCCTCCTAATTAGGTGCTCAGAAAAAAACGGCCTTGGAAGGCACTGGGGATGCTTGTGCCCCGTTCAGCTGCAAATAGCCCAATAGCGCTTCTCCCAAACCAGAGTCTGCTGGCTTCTATCTCTTCAGGCCCACGTTATTCATACCCAGAAGAGCCATCATTAGAGGGTCATTCCAGAGAATCATTGCTGAGTGAGGCGGCTTATCCGGGTTGAAAGGAGCTTTTCACAAGGGGGGATCAGGGGTAGGAAACCAGACGCTGGCTTGTCCCTTTGTCGAGTAACAAAGAAAACAGGATCAGAAGTTTCTGAGCAATGAAACCATGGAGGGGCCTTGAAGGCTCAGTGCAGCCCAACAGGAGGGGGGTGATTAGTGCTGCTTTCAAAGGGGAAATGTGTGGGGTCCGCTCCCTCTGGTTGTGTTTGGGCAAGGATTTGGTGAAGCAGCCTTGGGGCCTTGAAAAAAGCCGCTGACAGACTTCCCCTTCAGTCCCAGCAGCTGTGTAGGCAGCTCATCAGAGAGAAGGTGGGTGCCCTGCCCAGTCCATCCTGGCAGTCATCGGCCTTTCTCCTAATAGAAAACTAGGCCGTGTGGGTATTATAGGGGGTGCCTTGGGTTGAACTGCCTCGATTCACCGGATATTAGCTGGGATTCACTTGAGCAAGTCAGGAAGTGGGGTTAACTCACCCAAGCTCCCTGCCTTGCGCTATACAGGGGTTCAAACTGACTTTTGTTTTTTAGTGGCTCTTGGACTCTCAAAAGCTTACCTTGAGAAAGTAGTCAATTCACCTTCCCAGACCACCTTCTCATAAAAATCTTCCTGATAAATTTAGTATGAAATTAGTATATTTAGTATAAATTTGGTATAAAAAACAAATATTCTGTTAACCAAAGGACTTGTGTAATTGAGTTTTAAATCCCTAGCCCATGATCATTCAAAATGCTCTTGGTAACAACGGTGGCATTGCTGTGACAGACAGGAGGTGCCGTGGGCATTCTCACCAGAGGCACTGGGAGGGTGCCAGGGAAGCCTGCTGGGGATGCATTTGGAGGCTGTGTTTTAGAGAGGATCCCTTCCTTTACTTTCATTGGGGTTTTGCTGTATATTTTTGATCATTTTGGATCTGCAGGAGTGTGCCAATCAGTGTTTAACAACCAGCTCTCTGAAAGAAAACAAGGTTGTGTGCAGGGCACACTTTTCAATTTACTTGGCATTGTTAGCTTTTTCTCCACCATTTTCTTAGTCTAGACAATCACAAAGACAACAAATGAAGTCCTGGTTGTTGGTATTTGCTCCTACCTAGCATTGACCCATAGGGCCTCAGCAGCCTGTTCCGATAGCTCTGGCTGGGCAGGAGCCCCTCTCTGTCTCTGGCATGACAGGCACAGTGAGGAATGGGACGTTTCAGTACCTGCTGCACCAGAGCCCATGGCTTGCAAGTCAGGAAGCTCCAGAATAGCTTCCAACAGGTCTTCTCATCGTGGCACACTTGCTGCCCGCTCCTCTTGGTGCACCAGCTCTTCCAGCTGGAACTGCAAACTTATCTGAGAGACCCTCGAGGGTCAGGGGCATGCACAAAAATTACTTGTTACCAGAGGCAAAAGTCAGCCTCTCCCTGGGTTCCCTCATTCCCACAGTCCCTCAGAGGAGTAGCAATAGGGATAGTGTTTGGGTTTGAAGAGGAGAGTTTCAGCATTACTGACTCACTATGCCAGGGTCTTGGAGCCTCTGTGACTGGCACCCTCACAATAGGGGAGGGCTTGGAAGCCAGTCACCTGGAGGCACGCCTGAGCTTCTGGCAGTCCAATGCACAAGACTGTCTGTGAGCCTCCTGGGGCACCAGAGCACCCTACTCCCTTCCACCTTGGTTCTCTCAGCTCTCTTTGCCATTTGGGATGCTTTTGGAGACAGTAGCCCCCAAGTATGGACTAAGTCTGGGGGAGAGCCCATGTCCGCATCAGGATTTCAGCTTTCCTATGCTCCAGAGCAAGCTGTCTCTCTGAGATTGACAATACCCCTTAACCTCTCTTCTACCCCTCCATTTCCTCACCTTTCCATATTTCAACATTCCATGTAAAACAAACTCAAAAGCATAGGAAGTAGTGTCATCTGGCTCCACTGCCGATGAGCCCTGGGGCACCACAGGACATTTTCTTTCCTGGTGGGAACTTGCCCCTAGAGTTTGGCTGTTACAAGTTCTGTAACTGGAGATGCAGAATCGGGGATCAGGCTTTTCAGTTCATCACTTGGCATTTTCCTCAGTTTCTCCTACTTTGGAGGAGCTGATTTAC
Source organism: Pseudocheirus occidentalis (assembly GCA_028646575.1). Classification (NCBI taxonomy): domain Eukaryota; kingdom Metazoa; phylum Chordata; class Mammalia; order Diprotodontia; family Pseudocheiridae; genus Pseudocheirus; species Pseudocheirus occidentalis. The sequence goes on along the minus strand of JAQQSW010017671.1, from coordinate 8,996 downwards.
ATAGCGATAAGGCAGTCACCAAGGAGGTGGGTGTGTGAGACATGTCTTGGGTATTTTAGATGTTCGATGAATTAAATAGATGCCAGGTTTTAATCTTGCTGTATCACTAACCTGTGACATAAAACTTTATCTACAGGTGAGAGCTTTCAAAGGAATCTTAAGAAAAGAAATTGTCTTACTCGATCCTTTCTTCACAGCCCACATATTTGCCTTCAAAGTTAAATATTAACATTGATGGCACATATCTAAATTGTTATTAATCATTAAGTTTTCATTGAATTGTGCTGGTTTCAGTGAAATGTTCTGAAAGCATTTCCATCCACCATGGGTTAGTGGAAATGTGTGGATAAGAAGGTGCAAATGTTTCCAAGTCTTCTGCCTTGAAAATGTCTGCTCTTGACATCCATGATGCAGGGAGGTTGGCAAGGCCATGTAGGGTTGTCCCTGCTGCCAGGGCTGGTGCACTGGCGGGAGCCTCGAACAACACTGCCAGGTGACGCCCGTCATCACCCTCGCAGCAACAAGACCAGTGACCAGCATTCATTTTAACAGGGCATCACATTCGACGAATTCCGATCCTTCTTCCAGTTTCTGAACAACTTGGAGGATTTCGCCATTGCACTGAACATGTACAACTTTGCAAGTCGTTCCATTGGGCAAGGTAAGCACTTGTCTTTTGGGGTAAAATGCTATAGGAAGGTTTTGAAACCAAGCAGAAATAGCACAGGGTTTTGTACTGCAAAGGCAAGTCATATTCTCACTTTCACACTTTGGTGAAGTGGGAGCAACCAGAAAGAGCCTTAGACAGGGAGAGACAGACAGACAGAGACAGAGACAGGTAGAGACAGAGTGCCAGAAGAAGACAGAGGCAGAGAAGGGCAGAGCTGCCCCTGGACTGATTCTCTGTGGTTCTGCTGAAGGTGGGGCTCCTTTCCCAGGGCCCTCTCAGACCAGGGCCTAGAAACCAGGAAGATGGGGCTGCAGACCCACCTCTGACATTTATTGTGTGGGTGCCACTGGGCAAGTGGCTGTATCTCCCCAAAGCTCCATTTCCTCAGCTCAATGGGCACAAGGATATACACAGGTCCTACCTCCAGAGGCTCCAAGACTGAAATGTCAAGGAGATAGGGCTCTTTGCACCTTGTCGCCCTCTGGACACTGGCTCCCACGGAGGCTGCAGGGCAGCCTGGGGCCTCTGGCACCTTCGGCCTTGCCCAGCCCCACCTGCAGGAGCCCAGGTGCACACATACTCACACATGTGTGTGCTCACACACCCCAAGGAGGCCCGAGGGGGCCAGGAAGGGTGTGGGCAGTTAGCTATGACCCTGAACAGAGAGGAGCAGAGGGTGGAGAGGGCAGCTCTCCACCATCTCAGGCACGATGACTTTGCCCTTGTTCCTGCCTTTTGCCTAGATGAATTCAAGCGTGCTGTCTACGTGGCGACCGGCCTGAAGCTCTCACCCCATCTGGTGAACACTATCTTCAAGATTTTTGATGTGGACAAAGATGATCAGCTGAGTTACAAAGAATTCATCGGCATCATGAAAGACCGGCTGCAGAGAGGATTCCGGGTAAGGAGAGAGAGCCCCTGCAGGGAGGAGTCGGGAGCCTTGGCCACCCACCTGAGAAGCCCCGGTCTGAGTGGATTTAGTTGTGGGACAGTGAAGGCCTTCTTGGCAGAGGCCAGGTTTGTGCTGGAAAGATGCTTGGAGGAATTTTTAAGGGGACCTGAGCCCAGCAGGTCAGGGGGGCAAGGAAAAGCTGCCAGCTGGGGCCCCAGAAACAAGCACAGGTCAGTTGGGCAGCTTTGGCCCAAAGGCCTCCAGCAGAATAGGCTGCTTCTGCTGCTGGAGAAGGCCGCTTCCCTTCTCTGTATCCTGTGGCCTCTCACTGCCCGAAGCCATGTGCCTACACACAAGAGAGACATCCCCCTCCCTCCACCCCGCTCTGTTGCTGCCTCTCCCCTTCCCCCCCTTTTCTCCCCTCTGTCTTTCTTTTCCCCCACCTCTCTCCTCAGTCTCCCTGGGAAGCGGGTTTCAGGGATGGCTTTGGAACAGGGGCCAGGGAGCAGAAGCCCCACAAACAGATACTTTCTGGGGGTGCCAGTGATGAAGGAGAGGGAAGAGTTGGTGCTTTAGGAAGTAGCCAGGGAATGTTCTTCTGGGCACACCAGGCTCATCTGCTGAAGGAAGCAGGGCTCAGGAGTGCAGTTTCCTGGCCAGGGCTGGACGTGCACATTCAGGGCTGAGGAGGTTGTTTCTGTGGGGGGAGCCTCTGACCTTTACCACTGACCCTCTTTGCCTTGTCTTTTCACACTCTGTTCTTGGGCCTGTTCCCCAGGGCTATAAGACACTTCAGAGGTACCCCACCTTCAAATCCTGCCTGAAGAGAGAGCTCCACAGCAGATAGGTAGGTTCACTCGTCGGTGTTCATGGACAGGCTGACCCACACGAGACAGTACCAGGTGCTGCCTCCCATACATGATCCATTTATTGTTCTGCCCTCCAGTCTGAGGCTGATTCCCCATCTCCTCAGGCTGTGGCCATGATCCCAGCAGGGGCAATGGGCAAGCACTGGACCCAGCAGTGTGGTCTGAGGCCTACCCAGCCCAGCTGGATGCAGGGAGGCTCAGCACCACAGAGCGGGTCACCTCTGACCATGCAAGGTCAGTGCAAATGAAAATCAAGGCAGCCTCTGAAGGAAATGCTGAGATTCCATTGTCAGGATGTCTCTACAGCCAAGAGATGCTGTTGCCATCCAGACCTAAAGGCTGGCCTATCAGGGCCCTGAGCCATTTAAAAGGACTGCTTGGCTAAGACCCAGCTGACCAGCGTCTGGGGAAGGGCTGGTCTGATCGACTGAGTACAGACAAGAAAGGGAGATAACTTTTGTCACTGGCCAGAAAGCACTTGATAAGCCGGGGCCCTCTGGGATCACAAACCACAGCAGCCTCGGGGGCGTGGGCCGGGTAGTCAGGGTCCGAGTTGCCCAGGAAGGAAGGGGACCTCAGTAGGGAAGGGTCCAGAAGGATGTGGGTGTTGTCAACATGGCACGATGATGCAGAGAGCAGGAGTTCTGGGGAGAGACCCTGCACTATCCCCAGACAGATGTCAGGGCTAAAGGGATGGACGTGGTGCCAAAAGGAGGGCCAGGCAGGTGGGACCAAAGGGAAGTGAGCCCCTCTGGCTTTGAGGGGTACACTGGCCGTGCCGACATTCAGCAGCTTGTCTTTTTGTACCTCAGAGGTGATTGGCCCCATCTCCCCGGTCAGCTGGAGGGATGCTGAGGTGTTTAGCCTAGAAAAGAGGAGAGAGCTGGAGGGGGGCGAGGCATAGGCAGGCAGTGAGGACAGCCTTCCTCAAATATGAAGGGCCATCAGGGAGGAGGGGCTGCCCCCCAGGACATGGTTAAGAAGACACCTTGAACTCCATGTAAGAAAAACCAGACAAGGAGAACTCCCCCCAAGTGGGCTGTGGTGGTGGATCAGTGGAGGAGGAATGACTTGGAGATGTTGAAGCAGCTAAGGTTCATGGGACAGAGCATAAAGACCTGGGTGTGAATCTTGCCTCGGAAGCTCCTTCACTCTGAGACCCTAGACAAGTCTTGGGATCTTCCTCAGCCTCAGGGTCCCCATCTGTAAAACGAAGCTAATCCCAGCACCTCCCTGTGGGGAGCAGCTGCTCCATGAAGTCCAAGGAGCTGTCCTTAGTACCCCCTCTCTGGGTGCCCATGTACCCCGTTCCCTGAACGTCTCATTTGAGAGACAAACCAAGGCAGGCTGACCTTAATGGTGCCACTCTTGTTTTGGTCACAGGTGCTTCCAGGCGGCCTAGGGGATGATTGTCCTGCCTGGGTGACCTGGACAGCCCTTTCACAGCCTGCAAAAACCATTCCACAGTCAGAAGATGCTGAGATGGGGAAGAGGAGCCTCATCCTTGTTGGTAGGAGCCGAGTACTGGAGATCCCCAGCCTGCCAGCCCTGACTCATTGACTCACCCTCTGTGCCCTTCTTCCCACCCCCTTCTCAAGGCACATGAAGTCCAATGGCTGAGGGGCGCAGGGAAGGTGCTCATCCTGTGCACGTCTAGCTTATTTATTTACTTGGGGAGATTCACCCATCTAGGAAGACAACAGTTGCCTCATGGACTAGGGGGCACTGAAGGAAAACACGTCTGGGGGTCTCAGGGAAGGGTGCTGACTCTGGGGGGGCCAGCGCGCATCCCTGCGGCCCAGCTCTCCACACACAAGGGCCGAGGTCTATGCTGCTCAGGCCTCCTTCTCTGCAGATACAGCCTCATGGCCCAAGCTGTGATGTACTTTGGACTTTCAGAGAGCTGCATGAAGGGGTATGTAGTGGGAATCACAGGAAATCCTTGTGCTGCCCCCCCAGGCGAGGCACCCCCCATGCCCGTCTGCCAGATATACCACCTCTCCAGAGGCCCTCGTAGGGATTGGGGCCTCTGCAGCATGCCCTGGGCAGGTCGTCCCTCTGTCCTGGATTGCATGAGAAGAGCTTGCTTCTGTCCAGGTCAGAGTTAGCCTAGAATGAATACAGTCTGGTAGGAAAGAATGTTTGTGTCATGTTATTTATTGGTAATAATTTATTCTTTCTTGAAAAAGGACCACATGTAACAGTAGGGCCTGAAGCCAAGTTGTTTTTAGGTAACCACTAAAAAACTCAAAGTAGAATCTGTTATTCTTCAAACAATATGTCTTTAAAGAACAGAAGAGTAAATCTCTCCTTTAAAAACAAAGAAAGTCAGCAGAGAAGAAAGCAGAGGAGACTTTGACGCCCCTCCAGAGATGATCAGGAAAGGCTCCGCCTTGGGCCCCCAGCTGGGAGAGACTATCCTAGCTCAGGGCGATGAGATCTTCACATCCTGGAGTCTTTGTAAATGAAAATCTGCAATGCCAATTTGACTTTTTAGCCACTAATGTCACTGTCATCAGGGTGGTCCCTTCTTCCACCAATGCAGGTGACAGTGACCTCCATGAGCTGTCTGAAGACAAAATCATCACTTGGTGGCCAGTCCTCTGGGCCAGACCTTGAATGCTGAGCCTAGTCAGCCCTGAGGCTTGTCTTGACCACCCTCCCAGCAATGTTAAAAAGAATGGAACACAAGAGAGGCCAGGCCACCTTCCCCTGCTGAGGCAGCTGTGGAGCAGAGATGGTCAAAAAAGCCAATAACTCCTGTGGACATTTCAAGATGGCAGCACCAGTGGTTGGGGCTGCCTCTGGCTGGATCCCTGCACTGGCCTAGGAAGGGGCGAGTCTGAAATTTAAGCATCACCTCCATCTGGTTCCAGTTGCATGTTTAAAATATCATTTGGGTTTTTGGTGCAAGGCCAAGAGAGTGAATGAAAACCTCCTGCTGCTCCACACAAGGTTAGCACCTCAAGGTCTGGCTTAATGTAGACTAAATTGTCCTGAGTTAGCTCTAGGTGTAGAATGATGCATGTAAGCTGCTTTGCCCAAGGTCTGGGAGAAAGCCTGGTCCTTGGGCAGTGTGGCCCATAGGAGCAGCTCCTGAGCCAGCCCAGAAGGTGTGGAGGCTCTGTCATTTCTTACCCTGAGGGAGTGGATGGATGTCTGTCTGTGTGTAAGACTGCCGGATAATATTACTTTGTGAATAAGCAAAATCTTGCCAGAAACTTCAGAATAACTAGTCTTGTGCTGATTCCAATGCATCTCTATGTGCTAGCAATACTTGCCTCTGTAAAATACTTTATAGAAATACTGATATTAGAGCCCCGTGTCAAACTCTAGCATCGTGTTGGACAGAATTCCTGCATCTAAATGTGGCATCATGAAATTAAAGTTTGAAGTGACATCTCTGAATTGCTTCCTTGTGAGCCCTTTTAAAATTTCTTCCCTGTCTCGTTGTATTCCTTTTGATGTCTCTTTAAAGACAGAAGAAAGCCCCTCTGCACTTAAAGTACTGAGGCCTTGGTACCACATGTCCCAGGGCAATGCCCTGGAGACAGGAGGCTAAGGGTCTCTTTGCCTGTCCCCAGCTCCAGGGCCTCCCTGAGCTTCCCACCTGAAATGTCCTTGGCCTGGGAAGAGATGGATTGGGTGGCCCTGCTCAGTTCCTTTGGCTGGTGAGCCAGCACCGCAGTGAGAGGGCCCCAAAGTCACCACCTGAGAGACAAGGGGACAGTCTCCCTCAGCTACTGTTGGTTGCTGCCCTTATTGAGAGTGTACCCTGCAGAGCTCAGTTTTTGCTAATTGTTCTTGCCGGCAGGAAGCTCGAATCAGTTCTGAAGCACCTGCTGTGGACAGGCCCCAGGATGCAGAGACAAAGGTCTCCCAGCCTTGCCCTCGCCCCTTGCCCTCTGCCCTACTCACCCACGCACTGGGCGCCCACTGCCCAGCACGTTGGCTAGGGAAGGAAGATTAAACGCTGAGGCTTCGGGTAGGAGAAGGCATCTGCCTGGAGCCCCAGTGGGAGCCGGGAGCTCCAGGTGACAGCGTCTCCAGCCAGCTTCCAGGGGACGCACGGGCACGCGATAGCTTCTCACTTTACTTCCCAGGCACGGGCGATTTCTATTACACTGTGCAGCAGAACTTTTGTTCCAAGTGACTCCCTTACAGAACGCCACACGTAAGGGGCAGTAGGGCTGTTGTTGGCCAGCTCTGGTAATAGTATTGATAGGAGGCAAACTTTAGGAGACGAGCGAGGTTCCCAGGCGCCAGGATAGCCTCGGGCATCTCCACAAGCCCGGTAGCCAAGGAAAGGCAGGGCGGTCGGAAGCCTGCGGGTGGAGCGCCCCTGCTGCTCGGAGGAGGGGGCCGTCAAGGCAGCCCCAGCACCTGGCGCTTGGGTGGCACCTTCAGCACCTCTTTGCTGGCGTTGAGTGGCCCAGCACCATAATTCCTACGATAATGTCGGTCTCATCACCGTTTTAATCTCTTCTCAATTTTTTTTCAACCCAGGATTTAGGGGGCTGATTTTCACGGAAACGTGTTTCTGGTGTTGCAAACGGAGTAAAGGAGAAAATGAACTTCTCTTTCTATACGCGGGCTATCAGGGGAAGCCGTCGTGGGCAGGCAGGCCCACTAAACCGCGCGTCAGAGAACCTGGTTTGGAATCCCCTCTGATCCTGCGGACAATCACCTTCCCTTCCTGGGCCTCTGGAAAGTGGGGGCCTCTGTGGTCTCCTCCAGCCCTGAGCTCTATGCTCTGGAATGACCTCGCCCTGCAAACTGGAGCCCATTCATAAAGGCCATCCCAGCAGACAGCCGGGGAGAGTGTAAGAGTATGGCAGTTACCGCGGAGACTCCCTCGGCAGGGCTTGGAAGGGAGGGGCCAAGGCAGGACATTCCAGGCACGGAAATGAGGAGCAGCGAGCACCTTCGCCTGGCCCTCTGAGGTTCGGCAAGTGCTTGTACACAAATCGCCCGGCGATCCTCGCCCCCCCCCCCCCTCGCCCTCTGGGGAGCGAGCCGCCTTTTAAACCACAGTTTGCAGAAATAGCAGAAGCTGAAGGTGCAGTGCTTATGAGAAAAGAGAAAAGGTTAGCGCTTCCAAAAGCGAGGGGGCACAGAGGGGCAGAGTCAGGGCGGCAGAGTGGATGGCGAGCCGCTCTGGGTTCTAGTCCCGCCTTGACAAATGCGGGCTACGACCCTGGGCAAACTCCGTAGTCTGTCTCTATGGTTCCTAGTTGCAGAGGAGTTGCCAACCTGCATCGGGAGGAGAGTTTCCTCTCCTGGGAGGGGACGACTGGGCGAGCCAGAGAAAGTAAATGGAAGCAGGGGTTGTCTGGATTGGGACAGCTGGTTCCTCTATACTTGGCTCCCAGGGGGCCCGACGAGAGTCTGTGCCAGGCTAAATCCTGTGCTCCTGTGCCCACAAAATGTGTAAAACTGTAATAGCCAGCAGTCAGCAATGTTATTATGACCCCCATTTCGCAGTTGGGGAAACTGAGGTAAACAAGCGACTCCGCTGTGAGGAGGCGCCTGAGGCTGCATGTGAACTCGGAGCTCTGTGTATGCAGTGCCCCCAGCGGCCTCTGCCTGGCTCTTCCTGCCTCTGTTCTCCCTCCATCCCATACCTCCCCCACGGTTCTGCGCGGCACACTTTCTCTGGATGGACAAACTCCTCCCTTCCGCTAAAATCTCTAGTGACGCCGCGCTCCACACCATGTAGCGTGCAGATAACTCCTCCCGGCCGCCGAGTCTGACCCTAGGCTGGTCACCCGGGACCCCTGCCACACTCCAACCACACAAACCCTGAGATTGCCTCTCCCGGAACTTTTGCCCACAGCTGTGCCGGTCAAGTCCTCTTTCCCCATCTTGAGTTCTATCCATTCTCTCAAGCCCAAAGCAAATGCCCCTCCTTCTGGAAGGCTCAGCAGAGTATACAGAGAGCTGCCCCTGAATTCAAATCCTACCTCAGACACTTCCCAGCTGTGAAACCCTGGGCAAGTCACTAACTAGCCTCTGTCTGCCTCAGTCTGCTCTTCTATGAAATGGGAATAACCACAGCCCCCAGAATGAGCGCTATCACTATTATTCCCTGGCCCTCCCTCTGATAAACAATCTCTCCACCCTCACAGGCGCACTTACCTGGACCTCACATAACATCTCAAACCTTCCCAGAGGCCGTCTAGCCCAAGGTCTAACTGAAGCACCAGTCTCAGGGGTCTGGACGGAGGGGGAAGGACAGCGGTCTGGCTTGGGAGTTGGGGGGGCGGGGACTGGGTTCAAATCCTGTCTCAGACACTCCTCAGAACTGTGTGACCTTGGAAAAGTCACTTCACCTCTGTTCACACCTCAGTTTCCTCATTTGTAAATGAGGGGGTGGGTTCAATGACCACCAAGTTCCCTTTTGGTTCTACATTGAACGTCCTATTGAAGAGGAGCCCAAAGAGGGTTAGGGCTGCCCGAGACCCCAAAATACCAACATACCGGGTCCTGCGGAAAGAATTCCACTCAAGTCTTCTCAGCCAAGGAAAAAGTAGTTTATTGAAAGTTCAAGTTCGCCACGTGGGGT
>JAQQSW010017670.1:0-11410 GCA_028646575.1 Pseudocheirus occidentalis | reverse complement strand
AGAAAAAAAAAAGATTTTGAGCTCCAAATTTCTCCCTACCTCTCCCCTCCCCCCACCCCAGATGCCATGCATTCTGATTACCACCTTTTTCCAGTCTGCCATCGCTTCTATCATGCCTCATCCCTTTTTTTCCCCTTCCCTCTTATTTTCTCATAGGGCAATATATTTCTATACCTTATTGTCTATATATCTTATTTCCCAGTTGCATGTAAAAACAATTTTTTTAAACATTTGCTTTTAAAACTTTGAATTCCAAATTATCTCCCTTCTTCCCTCCCCACCCACCCTCATTGAGAAGGCAAGTAATTCAATATAGGTTATACATGTATACTTAGCAAAACACATCCATAATAGTCATCTTGTGAAAGACTAACTATATTTCCCTCTATCCTATCCCACCCCACACTTATTCTATTTTCTCCTTTGACCCTGTCTCTTTTTAGCTGGTGTACTCTTTTACTGGAAAAAGTAGAACTCCAATAAAACCTTAATGTTTCTCTAACCAAAATATGGAGGCAGCTAGGCAATGGATAGTGTGCTAAGTCTGGAGTCAAGAAGACCTGAGTTCAAACCCAGGTTTGGATATAAGCTTTGTGACCTTAGGTAAGTCACTTAACTGTGTTTGCCTCAATTTCCTCATCTGTAAAATGAGTTGAGGAAGGAAATGGCAAACCACTCCAATATCTTTGTTAAGAAAATCCCAAATGGGGTCACAAAGTCAGGCATAACAGAAACAATTGAACGAGAAGAGCCAAAACATATAGCTAAAATTTTCATATCCTCTATAATTGTTCCAAATTAACTGTATCTTGAACCACAAAGAACCCACTAATGTGCAACAACAGATGATCTCACTAATTAATTTATTCATTCAACAGTCATGTATTATGTGCATATTATGCACCAGGTACTCTGTTAGGCATTGGAGATACAAAAAGAAAAACATGAAGTAATTTCTGCCCTCATTACCTTACATTCTTTTTTTTTTAGTTTGTTTCTTTTGGAGGGGGCAATGCAGGGCAAGTGGGGTTAAGTGACTTGCCCAAGGTCATACGGCTAGTAGGTATTAAGTGTCTGAGGACACATTTGCACTGAGGTCCTCCCGACTTCAGGGCTGGTGCTCTATTCACTGTGCCAATTCACTAGCCGCCCCCAAAGACCTTACATTCTATTGAGCAAAACAACATATAATCATACAAGTAAATATACAATCTATGAAAAGTAAAGAAATTGCCATGTATGTTAATCACATGTAGAGAGCACTTACAACTAGAAGGATGAGGAAAGACCTCATTAGGGTGTGACACTAGCACTGAGCTTTGAATTTAAAGAAAGCTAAAGATCATAAGAAACGAGAGTGAAAGAGGAGTACATTCGATAAGTGGGGCTAGTCTATAAAAAGGCACAGGAAGAAAAACACATTAAAAAAATCAGGTGGACTTGGATAAACCTTAAACAGCTCTGATGACAGATGTTTTCTTATTGTTTCTTTTCTTTTGCATTTTCTTAATATTTGCTCTCTTTATTTGCTGACTCCTGCATCACTAATTGAGTATTCCTACCACCAACCTCCTTCCTTCTTACTCATGTATTGCTGAACAGAACTGGGGAAAAATCATAAAAAATATTCTGAGCAGGTCCAGTATAAATTTATAAGTTTGAAATTTCATCTCAACTGTGCCCTCACTACAGTAAAACGATCCTAATCCTATCCTGCTCATAACAGTGACTGTTATAGAAGTTTACTTCTCTCTTTAAGTCTCCCACTCTGCTGAGGACTTTGAGGCCATTTGCAGAGAATTCCCTCTCCTTTTCTCATCTCACATTCCCCTAAAATTGTTCTCTGCCACTTACTGGTCAGTTGCAGTCTCTGATGATGACATTGGGCCTTCTGCTTGCCAAGGTCAACCTCTGTGTGTACCATTGATCCATCACTTCCTCATTTCTACAGATGATGACCCTCACTATCATCCTTCCCCTTCCCTTATTTCCAATCTCTTCCTACAGATTGGCTCTTTCCCTGATATTTACAACACAAACCTATGTTTGCTCAGCCTTCAAGAAAAATCTTCACTATATATTACCATATAGTGAATCCTATATCTCTACTCTTTTTCTCAGAAAAACTCACTGAAAAAAACCATACTTGGTGCCTCCACTTCCTTTCTTCTTATTCAATTTTAAAATCTCAGCAATTTTTATATATCCAGTGCCTAATTACTTGCATGATATCTCCCTGTTATAGTAAGAGTTCCTTAGAGGCAGGGACAGTGCTTTTCTTTCTATCTCACATAGTAAAGGCTTAATAAATGCTTCTTGACTAGATAACCTCACCTAAGCTTCTTGACTAGATAACCTCACCTAACTGAAACTGTTCTCTCCAAAATTAGGAATGACCTTTAAATTCCTGAAACTAATGGCCTCTTCTCAATTATCATCTTCCTTGACCTCTGCAAAATTTGACACTGTTATCCACATTCTCTTCCTGAATGCTTTCTTCTCTACTGGTTTCCAAGACTCTCCTACTTGCCTGACCATTCCTTCTCAGCCTCTTTTGCCAAATCTCTAATCATGTCATACTCATTAACTGTTCCAGGCTCAGTGCTGGAACCTTTCGTTTTTTCTCTCTACGCTCACTTACCTGGTGATCTCATTAGCGCTCATGGATTCAATTCTTATCTTTGCTCAGATGACTTCCAGGTCTATGTATCTAGCCCAAGTCTTTCCCTTGACCTCCACCTTCAAATCCCCAACTTCCTGTTGTCCTAGATGTCACATGGGAACTCAAATTTAGTGTATCCAAAATAGATTAAATTATTTTTTTTCCTGAAAATACTCCCCTGTTCTGAACTTTCCTATTATTGTCAAGGTCACCACCATCTTCCCCACTTCCTTCTTAGAGTAACCCTTTATCTCTTTCTTCCTCTCCTATACCTCGTATATCCAACCAGTTGCCAAATCGAATCATTTCTTTCCTTATGACATCTCTTTAAATGTTTCCTTTCTCAAATCAAACACACATGACTCTAGTTCAAATACTTTCTTTCTCTTGGGCTAATACTATTACCTTCTAATTGGTCCTCCCTACCTCAAAACTCTCCCTCACTCTAATCTATCCTTGACCCAGTTGGGGTCATAGAGAGTAGCTTTGACCATGTCACTCCCTACTCAGTAAACTTTAGTGACTCTCTAATACCTCCAGGATCCTTTGACAACAAAAGCTCTGGACAACCTGCCCCTTCCTTATCTTTCTCATTTTCCTGCATTCTGCTTGACTCCACAAAATCTCTGATCCAGTTATACTAGCCTACTTGCTATGAAGTATACATGATTGTCTATCTCCTGTGTCTCTGTGTTTGCAATGGCTGCCTTCCATGCCTGGAATGTTTTCCTCTCTCAAATCCCAGTACTTATAATCTCTACCTTCTGTTAAGACTCAGCTCAGGGGTCATCTTTACCAGACCTTTCGGGTTCTGTTATCACATAGCAGCACACCCTTATAGATTACCTTCCATTCCCACTGTCTTATTTTTAGTCTCTTTTATTTTCATACACACACATGCATATATACATACATAAAATTATACAATTATATATACATACATATATAGATAGATATACATATTTGCACACATACACACACATACACACATTGTTTTTCCCATTGAGATGTAAGCTCCTTGAGAGCTGGGACAGTTTTTTGTTATTTTCCTTATGCCCCCAAGGCTCAACACAAAGTCTGGTAAAGACTGGTGCTTAATCAATGCTAATAAATTGATTGATTCAATTGTATAATTTAAGGAACCTTTGAGGAAACTAAGCCTAGACACACATTCCCCCAAGGAGGAAAAGAACAGAGGATTAATGCCCTGAAGGACACCTTGGAGAGCCCTAAAAAGAGAACCTAAAATCCTAATTCATTGAACTAGTACCAGATATTATCTCCTTCCACAGCTAGCAGTTGGTGAAGCATTTGGTGTGTTGATCCAGCAGGGCTCTCAGCCTGTATTAGAAAAAACTTCAACACATGAAGAGCAGCATTTGTTACATATTGGTACTGATTTTAATCTATTTAGAACTTATTTATGAAATATGCTTCAGCAGAACTGTTTTCTAAACAGAGCCATGTGGAGCATTGGCCAGGCCTTTTCTGTTACAACAGTTGCAATTTATATACAAATGACTTGGTCTGAGGAGGGCACACAAGTTCTAACAATAAATTCTCCTGCTAGTCCTTTCCCTTTTGCCCAAAGCACATTCATTTTGGGGCTTTATGTAGCACATATTCAATTCAGGGAGTTTGATTGGAAGGTCTTCCAAGTCTTATTACATTGCAGGACTTCTAGAGTATGAGGCAAAAAATAGAAACAAAACATCAAGCTACCTAACTGCCTTGTTATTCATACATACCCTAAATACCGAACACCAGAACTGAAGTGAACTGATCTTAAAGTTTTTTCTGAAAGAAAATAAAATATAACAGCTGGAATGAAAGGAGAAATAATTTCAGGGAGCATATAAGGCAAAACAAGCTTTGATTCACATCTACTGGAGAAGCAAAATAATTTCAAAGTGAAATGTGAATGAAAGAAGAATGAGAATAACTGGGAGGAAATAAGACTTCAGAAAAAAGAAATGTTTAAATAAGAGTTCAAAGCATTCTTCACCCATGATTTACTAGAACATCTCTCAGAGCAAGTAGACCGTAGGTATCACGGTTGGATTTGCATATGGTCTGAATAGGCAGCCACCTGTTTCTGTGATATGACTTCATAAGCATTGAACTCTTCCTACCACAACTCCATAATTCAGATCCACTGCTACTCACCACTTTTTTTGTCATAGGACTTAGATTTTCATGTTCTCTTATAGAATTTTCTCTTACTCCCAAAGATAAAATCCCTGTTAAAATAAAAATGTGTCCTAGGAGGAGCAAAACATAAGAAATTACCATCCTGATTGAAATGGTTATTTTCAGGTTAGTTGGTCATTCATTTCACAGGGATCTAAAGGAACTGAGGATTTAGGATTGGCAAGTTTTAATATATGAACTAGTGAAGTTTGAGAGCCAGGGGAAGGCACATTGAAATGAGGCTGCATGGTAGATGGGAGGGTGATGAGTGACTAGTTATATGTTTCATAAAGGCAAGACAAGGGAGATTTAGTCATACAGATTCCCTTTAGCGAGAGCAGATGTTTTTATTCAATTATTTTTAAAGTTCCATATCTAGCTTATGTTGAGGTTAATATACATGTTCACATAATAGGCAAGTTCCTTTTAATTTGTGACTGCAAACAGTCATTTCAATTATACTTAGACCAAATTTTCAAAAACATTTAAGACATGTTTCAAAATTTACTTTAAAGGAGACTTGGTTTTACAGGACATATGCCTGTTATCAGTGCTATTCCTAATCTTTAGAATGTGTCTTCAGTGAGATTCTTTTTTCCCCAGAATATATTGAGGATGAGTTTAATAGAGAAAGCCAACATGGTAGATTAATGGAAGCATTCTAGCTAAGTACTCCCAACATTTCCCTCTAAACAACTCTATAACAACTTGTCAAACAGAATTCTAAAGCAGCATAACATTTTTTCAGTCCAGGACAGCTTAGAAAGACATAAGGAGAGGTCTGTGGTCCTGGGGTAGGGGCTGGCCAGGAGTGCAGTGAGGTGCTGACACCAGCTATGGGTCTTGGAGACATAAGTGGACAAGAGGGGTTTGAGGGGTGGTGGCAGCAGCATCTCTTTGAGGCAATACTTAAAAGTCCAGATACTCAGAGATGGTACATTCAGAAAAATTAGATACCTGGTAAGAAAGAGATCACAGTAGAATCCTCTGCTAGCACTGGGCAAAGGTCCTGGTGCCATTTGGCAACTAACTCCATTGCTCATTACCCAGTTCTAGGTCCTGATTCCACGGTGGAGAGGAGCACTTGTTTTAGGTTGTATTTCCAGATAGGAGAGGAATTTTGGTCTCTAGATTTCTCCCTGGATCATATCTACTTGGAAGCAGCAAATATTTATAGGCCTCCAGAACTGGATGTGAAAACAGCAAGGCAAAAAAGCCTGAAGCATGAGACAATGACCCACTACCCACTAGGCTGGAGAAATCAGTAAACAACAACAAAAAAGAACATAATGAAGAAGCTACTATGGGGACAGGGAAGTTTGTAATGGATATAGAAGTTTGAAGATCTTCCCTGACCCTTAATAATCCTAAATTGAACTTGAGGACCATTCCTGATTTGAAAATATACTCTGCCCCCTAATAGGCTACATGTACTCACCTGGAGTTTGTAATGGGAGGCTTGTTTTTCAGGAAGGCACAACTTTTGTTACTTTGTAGTCAAGTGAGTCACAAAGGCTGTAATATTCTCTGACCCTATATATACCTCTAAGGCAAGGTTTTGTTTTGGGGCTCAGTTTGGGAAGAGTTGTGTGTTTTGTCCAGATGAGACTCTGGGCAGCTGTTGAGCCCCCAGTTTTGAAAACCCAGATGTTGGTGCTTATCTCTCTGGTGACTAACTAGGTATGGATGTCATGGTCAGATAGTTAGAAGCACTGTCTGTTGAACTATGTAATTTTCTCATGTAACTTCTGTTTGTATTCTCTGAAGTTCAGGCTGCTAACTTTTTCTCTTGAACTAGGTAAATGATATATGTTTGCTTGATTAAAGTGAGATTGTTAACCCATTTTGAGTTGCTTTCCTTTAGAAAAGCAGATCTAAGAACCTGTGCTAGCCACTATCCTGGATATGCTAGAGTGCTTGCTGCTATAAAACTCTCAGAAATTCAGAAAAAGAAAACTATGTGAAAACCTCTATAAGTAAAGCCTCAAATCAAAATGCAGATTAGGCACATCCAACAAGAATTCCTAGAAAAGCTAAAAGGAGTAAAAAATGTTTTTAAAGTATCAGATAAGAATGGCAGAAGACAAATTGGGGGGAGAATTGAGAGAAATGCAAGAAAAAGACTATAATGAGCATTTGACCCTGAGAAGAAATCTTTACTAAACCATAAATCAAGAAACACTTGGTTATTTTTTTAATCACCAAATCCAGGAGACTAGAATCATCATAAATGACCTGTGCTTTCCTTGATAAAAGTACCTCTTCAGCATCTTACTGGGTCAAAAATTGCATTCCCTTATTACCAGCCTTCAGGTTATGAGCCTTAATATACATATAGGGATTTATTTTTAAATGATAGACATAAAGTTCAGGTTGGTTTGACCCTCATCTTTTTCAGACTGGTAGGAATATGGATAATTCTTGATTGATGGAGTGGTACTACTCTTGAAATGGTCATGTAGGCTAACACAGGAGAACACAGTAAAATAACCAAACTACTTAATTAGAGGGATGAAGAGGATGGTATCTGTTCAAATCCAGTTTCAGACGATAGTTGTGTGATCCTGGACAAGTCAAATAACTTGTGTGCCTCGGTTTCTGCCTCTGTAAAACTGGGATAATAATAGCACCTTCCTTTCAAGGCTGTTATGAGGATAAAATGATGTTTGTAAAGCACTTTGCAAACTTTAAAATATTATGTAAATGCTAGCTATTGCTATAATGTTACATTTCCTTAACAACATGATACCATCAAGAATATCAGT
Organism: Pseudocheirus occidentalis; assembly: GCA_028646575.1. Taxonomy (NCBI): domain Eukaryota; kingdom Metazoa; phylum Chordata; class Mammalia; order Diprotodontia; family Pseudocheiridae; genus Pseudocheirus; species Pseudocheirus occidentalis. Next base: position 3,793 of record JAQQSW010017670.1, on the reverse strand, counting down.
TACTATAGTGATATAGCACACTACAGTGTACTACTTTGGTGGCCATTTAAAACGTCTACCAATTGTGTCTTTACTAAATAACCCCAGATAGCAATGCTTTTTAAGGACTTTTTTAAATAATATTTTGTTTCTTGTCTCACTACCATGATGTCAACCAGGACTGTGATGGTATTATTTCAAACCATGAGAACATAGTTTTGAAAGGCCTGAGGATGAAACAAATTTAATAAGAAATTAAACTGAGTTCCAACCATAGATAGGTTTGTACAATTTCCTTTTACTTACATATTTCCTTTTGGACGTCTATTTGATTATAGAAATTAACCCAAAGGAAATAGTGCAGGTAATCATTTGTTTAAGGGTAATGTCTCTATGATTTCACAAGTCATCTCCTGCAATAAAAAAAAAACCAAAAAAATTAAAGTTTAAAATTTTTTCTTTGAACCAATTTTTCCCTGGATTTGATTTGATTTGAATTTCTTAATTCCAGGGTAAGCCAAAAATGTAAGTTTGCTAAAGTAATTGGTCAATTTGTGTATGTGGTTGTTGTTATGAAACTGAAAGGCACCTGGGAGGAAGGAAAAGAAAATTGAGAAGTATTTTGAAATGCAATGTTCCATTTTTCTTTCACCCTTTTATTTTGATATATTTTGTTTCAAAAGATTCATGGTTTTATTAGTATCAAATATTCCTTCCACCAACACAAATCATTACCCCCTCTATACTTTAGTAAACATTAGAATCATTGGATTCATGGCCAGGTCTAGTTCAGGCTGTCTCAATTAATTCAATTTAGAGTTAAAATGCAATCAAATATTTGAGGATCATAAAAGTAAAAAAAAACAAAACCTTAAAATAAGATAAAAAATTATTCAGTTCTTATAAATTGATATCCCCCTCTCCCTTCACAATCACTGTAACAAGCCAGAAAGTAAGAAAGATACCTCTTCAGGAGAGTGAGATGTCTTTCTCAGAACTGTTATTGTTTAGTTTCCTTAACTGCCTGGGGCATAAAAAGCCCAGCTCATGAGGAGATGGTGCTGGAGAACTCATCATGTAACAGACTAATCCAACCAAGTTGGTTGTGGCCCCTTTCTGTTTCCACAAATCAGAATCAAGAATCTGAGAGTTAGAAGAGGCCTAAGTGTCCGTCTAGTCTCATCTAACCAAAATATGAAGGAATTCTTAGGGTAACATATCCATCATAGTTAAACCTCTTCTTGAAGGCATCCAAAGAGGAAGAAATCACCACTGTGTGAAGCAGCCTATTCTAATTTTGTACAGCTCTGATTGTTGGGAAATATTTTCTGTAAATTGGCCTCTTTGTCATTGAATGGGTTTCCCATATACACTTGAAATCAATATAGCTACAGTGCACTAAGGTTCTGTGTCTGAACAGCCAATCACTTAAGGCTCTCTTTATTCTGCATCTCCTTCTCTCCACTTCAAAAGAGGAATTAACCATGAAGCCATTGCAACCAGCCCCATTGCTGGCTTATGATAAATATTCTTTTAAAAAATATATGTATATATATATTTTTTACAATTACATGTAAGAACATTTTTAACCTTTTTAATATTGACTTCCAAATTCTTTTCCTCTCTCCCTATTTGATATAGAGCAGTCCTGCAAAATATATTTTAATATCAGCCATGTTATGAAAGAAAACACAGATTAAAAAAACACAAGAAAAATAAAGTTTAAAAAGTATGCTTTGATCTACGTTCAGATTCTATCAGTTCTTACTCTGAAGGTAGATAACATTTTTTTGTTATAAGCCCTTCAGAATTGTGTTGGATCATTGTGTTGCTGAGAATAGATCATAGAACAGTATTGATGATACTATATACAATGTTTTCCTGGTTCTGCTCACTTCATTTGCATCAGGTTTTTCTAAAAGCATATGATAAATATTCTGGTCCAGGCCTTGCTCATACTTGTTGAATCATCGAGGCTCAGGATTTGAATCAAGTGAGACACTAGAAGACCAAAAAAGGCCATAGGAATAACTTTGCTTAAGATAAGATTGAAAAAAGATTAAAAGTTACTAACATCTCCCTTTACATTTACTATAATAATACCCCACTAGAGAAGAAAGATCCTGACAGGTCAGCAGGAACCTTACTAAATCCTCTGGTATCAACACCCTTTAGACTGGCCTTTATCATGCCTCAGGCAGCATGGAATCAAAACTAACGATCCCGAGATCTTCTTTCCCTCCTAAAAGAATATAGTTCAGCAAAAATATTGCTTCTACTACACATAACTGAGAATTTTGGGGTGAGGGTCAAGAAGCTCCCCTCCCCAAAAAAACACAGAAACAAAACCTCCCTATTATGGTAGGAAAGGGAGGCAAAAATCTACTGTTATGAGTGGACAAGAGGTTCACTCCAGTGAAGTTCATGGTGGTTTTCTAATTTAACAAATTATTTATAATAACTGGGTGACAGATATGATGTAGATCAGGGTTACAGGAGTAGAAGATGAAATCTAGCCCCTTTCTTCACTGTGTTTAGGAAAGAAGTGAAAGAAGGGATGCCAGAATCATTTAGAGATTGTAGTACGGGGAAGGGAAAGGCCTAGATGCTCATATTTCATCAACTACCTCCTCTTTTCAGGCTTTGACAAGACCTGTCTTCAGGGGAAAGGATCTGGAGGACTCAAGTGAGATGGTAGGGAAAGAAGCTCATGGTAGTTTATCTTGATGTTGATAAAATGCTCTCCTCCTTCGCATTATACTCTGAGGAGATCTAAACAGGTTGGGATATATATTTCTGAAAGTAGACTGACCCAGCACTTGGTGGGAAAACTATACAATTTCCCCTAGCCCTATGCACAGGTATCTTATGAATTTAAACACAGAAGTTTATGTGATTCAGGCACTACTTAATCAGAAGCCCATTCCCTCCCAGCTTCAGTATAGGTGGGAGGTTGCCAGGGTTTTGGGGCTGCAGTGGACTTCAGCTGGGACTTTAAGTGTGCCATTTGTGGATCAGGTTTGCAAGAAGAAGAAATCTCTCACTGACTGTATCAGCAATGAAGCATTCACAAAGCCTACAGTAACTATAGGTATGCTGATATGGTTATTAATCACAAAATGTAACAGGCTCTCTACATGAGAAGTACAGTCAGAGCATTTATTCAAGTACCAGAAGACTACGTCCCAAAACCAGAAAGTCAAAGCCAACACAGTAGTTATGAAGTTGGCACATGTAGTTAAAGTAGTAAATACTCACATTCTCAAGCCTTCAAAACAGGGCAGGCAACCTCAGGCAAAGGTCCTCCTCTCCTCACTCACGGCAACTGCTCAGCACCTTCAGGCAGCCTTGTGTCCAGCAGCTCTGGCCCCTCCGCAGTTCTCCTCCCTGGCAGTCCTCAGCAAGAGTCCTTAGCAGAGATTCTGACTGTCTCAAAGAAAAAGGAGTTCGTACTGCTGCCACTGCTACTGCCTCCAGTCACCAGCATGGATGGTAGCTTGGTTCTGGTGTTCTCTTGCTCCACCCCTTCCTGCTACTTCAGCAAGTTCAAGGGGCATGGAAGATCTTTAAATCTCAATATCATTACATTCGGCCCCAAGATCTTTCATATCCCTTACTTAGTAAACATACATTAACAATGCATTCAACAGAGTTTTGCAACAATATAACAAAGATAGAACACAATAAACACAGAAAACAATATTTTAGGGTGGGGCTTGAGCACAAGCTCCCCATCATTCTCCCCTGAACAAATGGGGTCCCAAAATCTTGGGGTAAGGGGCAAAGATCTCTTGCTGCTGAAATTGGACGTAGA
>JAQQSW010017669.1:0-11410 GCA_028646575.1 Pseudocheirus occidentalis | reverse complement strand
TTCAAGGGGCATGGAAGATCTTTAAATCTCAGTATCACTACACCTGGTTGCATTTTCTCTATCCTATGAAAACATATTCCACTTGAAGGTGATTATTTTTCCTTGTTTCTTTTGCCTTTATTTGTCCCTTAGGGCTTAGCATAGAGTTCAGCATATAATAATCCTTTAACAAATTCTCGATGACTGATTGCCTGCTAATAAGTAAATCATATATAGAGTTGGCAAAGTGACTAGAAATCATAAAGTAGGCTAGCATTGATCCCCAGTGACTTGTGTGGGAACCCCTCTAGCAATACATTTGACTGTCACCATGGTAGACAAGTACCTGAAGTCATGAATCAATATTAGGATATTGTCACTGGTTTAAGTCCCTATGTATTTCTGGGCTATAGAAAATAATAATGTCTCTGAAAGGTCACTGATGCTGCAGAAAGATATCAAAATGGGTACCTTGAAAAACTTGTCCTTCTCTATGTGGCAGAGATGGAGATAAATGTTGAAGCAGATTTGTAAGGCCTCTTGTTCTTTGGGGTAGTTTTCCTTAACTTGGAATATTTCTGACATATCAATAGGTAGCTGTGAAGATGACTGTACTATTTTAAATAAATTGTAGATGAGAAAAGAACACAAGTAAAAAAAATAAGTGTAAGAAATCCTAAAAGACATTCTAGGATTAGAAAATTCTATCAAAACCCAAAGTGGCAGCAGTGACAGCCATCTGAGTGATTCATTTCCCTCTGCATAAACCTAGAAATTTATTTATAAGAAATAAATCAGTGTGTATTGCTTACAGTTGTTTTGTTAGTTAGTTTGACAAACATATCCCATAAATGAATGCATCTTCTACCAAATATCTATGAACATCTCCAAGGAAAATTTTAAAGGGAAGAATTATCAAAGTCAAATTAGATGATAGACCTAAAAAAAATTTGTTTTCTTCAATTATCCATACTGTTCTTTTGAAAGAACTTGGTTGCATTTCATGAAACTGGTAGCTATAGTTCTCCAGTTTCCTTGATCAGCAAGAGGCTTTTGATTTGAGCCTTTAGATATTTGGGATTCAACCCTAATTAAAGTCATCATGGGAACATAAAACAAAAAGAAGAAATGTTGAGCATAGAAGAGAAACCCAAATACATCTTTTCAAGTCAGTCAAACGGTCATATTTCAAAGAAAATGAAGTTTGGACAGTATTATCACATGATCCAGTTTTTCCTTTGTTCCTCTGAACAATGAAACATTTATTCCAGTTTTGATTTTTTTCAGGAAGTACAGGGATGCTTTAAAGGCCCGAAGGGTTTACAAGCAAGATGAAATGCATTATTGATTAAAAGATTCTACAAAGCACTGCCACTGATAAAAATAAAGCAAACATCATGACAGTTTGCCAACATGTTATGAGTTGGATTATTAGGTCATATTCTATTTGTATTTCACTGGGTTCTGACGCTGCCCAAGTCAAGAGAAAATGGGGGAACAAGCATAGATTCATGCTGTCGATTGGTTTTCTCTGTAGGAAGGGCCAATTTATTCATAGTTCTTGCATAAAAAGTCTACTTTTTCCTCCTGATTTATCCCAATTGGGTTCATTACATTAAAAGATTCCTATCCTCCAATTAAAGTAAATAAAAATCTCTACTCTCTTCCAGCAATTCTTCTTATGCCTTTGAATTTCTTTGCCTCTGTTCTGAAGGAATCTTTCAAGGAAATAGTGACAAGTTGATTTTTTTTTCTTATTCTAGTCTTCTCTTCTAAAAAGTATGTTAAAAATTTGTTTGGCTTTCCAACAGTTTTTTTTTTTAAATCAACATAACATTTTAACTTACTTAATAATTTTAAAATGTGTGATTTAGTTTTCATTTAAAGGCAGTTTTGAAAACCAAGGCAAAAATCCCCATGAAACGTATCCCTACTTTTAACATGCTTGCATTGATTGTTTTATAGTCTGAATCATTCCCTTGGCCTGAATCACCTAACTCTATTTTAAGAACATTTATGGAAATGAAAAAACAGAGAAAAATAACACATCAAAATAAACACAAAATCATAACTGGGTTTCAAACTCAGCTCTTTCGCTCCAAGTCAAGTGACTATCTCTTTCTCTCTCTCTCTCTCTCTCTCTCTCTCTCTCTCTCTCTCTCTCTCTCTCTCTCTGTGTGTCTCTGTCTCGGTCTCTCTGTGTGTGTCTCTGTCTCTGTCTCTCTCGTCCTTCTCTTTCTCTTTCTCTTTGTCTATCTGTCCCTCTCTCTCTCTATCTCCTCAAGGATAAACTATCAAGCACTTTTTTGTACTGTGTTACTTATTTTCCCCCTCCTTGGAAACAGGGGAAACCATGATCCTCATTTGACATTAATGTTAACATTAACTGTTAATCCATTCAAACTCTGCCCAAATACCCCTTTTTAAGGCTTAGAAATGCATATGCCTTTTCTCCTGAGCAGACAGACTCCATATCCACATGTACTTCCTATTCTCTTTTCCTTTTACAGTTTCTCATGCCTCAGTCATGTACTACACCTTTTCCTATTCAGACCACCAGCGAAAAAGAAGAAATACTATGGCTTTGGGTCTTTGAACAACCCATACTACCAGACACATATATGTGTGTGTTGGTGAGGTAACTGTGGTTAAATGACTTGCCCGGGGCCCCATAGCTACTAAGTGCCAAGATCTAAGACCAGATTTGAACTCAGGTCCTCCTGAGCTCTTTGGAGCTCTTTCCACTGCACCACCTCACTGCCCTTAAACTCATTTTTTAAAAAGAAAGAAAAATTAGAAAAGGATCCAAAGGTCACTAGATGACAGCAATAAGAATAAAGAATAGCTGGACCAAGTGGACTGCATGAACCTCAAAAAAAGACAGATCATTGAAGTATAGTGAAAGATTAACATCTTAGAAGCAGAGGTTCAGAACTAATACGCCAGTGTCGTCTGGCCCTCCGAGTCAAAGAGAGTGGGACAAAGAGTGGGAAACAATGCAGAGAGCTCCCCAAATCATAGTTTACTCCAAGTTGAATCAGTTTCTTCAAAACTGAGCACATGGAAGAAATACTGGTTTTAAAGTTCAAGGAAGCAAAGGTGTTTGTGGAAAAATAAAAAAGAAGACAGTACAATAGGCTTGAACTAAAACCTTTGGAGGAAGCCTGGGAATGATCACAATATGCGTGTATATACAGAAGGAAGCAGCATGAACAGTGAAACCAGATGTCTGGAATGGGGAAGTCAACAAAACAGAAAGTAGGCCTCATGGCTTCAGGCTCTCGCTACTCCAGTCCATCACATACACTATATTCAGTCATTTTCTTTAAGTGTAGATCTGGCCAACTTATTCTCTAACTCATTCAACTCCAGTGGTTTCCATATTGTCTCTTGGATCAAATACAAATCCCTATGCTTATCTTTTATAGCCCTACATAATCTGGATCAATATCTTTCCAGGTTTATTGGATAAGAATTTCTCCCCTTCCCATATTCTGAAATCCAACCGAACTGGATTGCTTCCTATTCTTCACATGCAACATTAGAACTCCCACCATCATGTCTTCTCATTCCCTATTACACATGCCTGAAATGTATTCCCTCCTTAGCTGGCCCCATAGATTACCTCTCTTCCTTTAAGACAGCTGAAACATCATCTTCTTCAAGAAGTCTATACTACAACTGCATGCCCTCCCCCCACCAATCTCTAGGGGCTTATCTCCTAACAATTTTCCTAATAATTGGAAATGCATTTTTTTTTAACATTTGTGCCATGAAATGTCAAATCAGTGCCTTAGACCCATAGAAATCATCTTACCCAAGTACCTCATTGTACATATGGGGAAACAGGGGTCTAAAAAGGCAGGTTTGATCAGGGTAACCAAGTTAGTCTGAAGCAAAAACAGAATTTGAAATCAAATGTTCTGACTTCCAGCTAACTTTTCACTTTGAGTTTTGCCAAGCTACTTTGCAGAAATTCAATCAGAAATAAACAAAACGTCTTTGATTGACACTGAGAAATTTTAAAGGTTTACTTGCTTGTTATAAGGACATACAGTATGATCATTTGGAAGTATTTCAAAACACTAAAGGAAGATAAAATATTTGAATGGCCAAATATTAAATATTCAATGGACACTTTATAAATTAGTTAAGGAACAGATTGGTTTTTTCATCTCCATTGTATGTTCATTGGACTTTAACAGGCATAATTTATAGTCCACAATTAATCTTTTTGGACTATTTGGCAATCACACTTTTTTCCATAGATGCATAGATTATCAGTTATATGGAGAAAATGTCTTAGAGGGGAAAGAATAGGGAGGCAATAATGAAACAGAAATTTCCTAAGACCATCGGAAATATGTGTTTTCCAATGGTCTTAGGTGACCCCTGTGAAAGGGTCATTCAGCCCCCAAAGGAGTTGTGACCCACAGTTGAGAACTACTGTCAAAGTTTAAGATTGACTCATTAATCTTAATCATTAATCATTTTTCTGCAAAAAAGTTTAACAGAAAGATACTCAATATAATGCTGATGACAATGATGATGATGATGCATTTTTTACAATGCAGTAAGTATTGGAAAGTGCTTTGCAAATACCTCATTTATCCTAACAACCACCTTGGCAGATAGGTACTCTTCTTATAACCATTTTATAGATAAGGAAACTAACATAGACATGGATTAAGTGACTTGCCCAGAGTCATATAGCTGGTAAATTTCTCAGACTGGATTTAACCTAAAGTATTCTTGATTCCAGACTCAATAGTCGAACCTCTACTCTCTCTTGCTGCCTCTGTATTTAAATACAGTTATTCCCTTCCATATCACAGGACTTAGGGGCACAGCCTCCAGGTTCTAGAAAATCCACATGAAATTTTTTGGTCTATCTTTCATACCAGAAAGAAGTCTGATTTTTTTTCTTCTTCTACAGGTTGTTTACAGTACCTTATTGTAAAATTTGGGCATATTTATGGCATTAAAAGGTAATATTTATTGATGTTATGCAATACTATACATATAATTTATGCATTTCCAAATTTCTAAACCTTTTCTGTGTCACCTGCTAGTGTCTATATGTTGTGTGTGGCTTCCACAAAACTCCCCAAAATTTCCATCTAATATCTTATGCTGATCCATGACATATGGAAATCACAATGTGGAAAGTCACAGTGTGGAAGGGATAACCATATAAAGTAGACAAGGTAGATCTATTTCCTCTATCACAAAAGAATAAGATGTTTACATTTATATGTGTGTGTGTGTATACATACATACATACATACATACATATAATTATATTGAGTACCTTTTGGTTAAACTTTTTTTGGGGAAAGGTCTAGACTTGAGTCAACCTAAGTCATTAAGTTAATTTGAACAAATTACTTGATTTTCATTATAACTCATAAATAATAATTATAACATAAGTCATTAATGGTACTAATTAGTGGTGGCATTAGAATAACTCTGAACTCACAATTCCTAATTTTACATGTAATGGACATTCTAGCACAGAGAATGGGGGTCGCTGTTCCCAACTAAGGGGTTCTAGGTCTGTACTCATGTGAATTGGGAGCGAACCTACCTTGCAAAGAAAGGAAGCCTTTTGATCTCATTGTCTCTGGCAATGAAATAATTTACACAAAATACCCACTACCACAAAGCAATCTATCAATGTAATCATGACCAATTCCAGGAAATCAGCTCTCATCTACCTCCCAGTCTACTTAGCTAGTTTGTTCTCACCTTACTTATTAGCACCCATAAAGTAGCACACATCTAGCAAAACTATTTCTAACATCCTTATAATCTGCCCTATATTTTTCCTAGTACATTATTACCTCAACCTATTCCCATCAAAAAAAATCTGATTTTAAAAGGCAATTAGTGTCTCCTCCTATTCCATTTTTTTCTCACATGGAACTGCATGTTAGCTAACAAGCTAACAGCTAACAAGCTAACAAGCTAACAAGCTCAATGACCTCCAGTGTCAATTATCTCTCAAAGAAGGGTCACTTGCTCATCTAAAAATATGATTAATTGGCACATTTATACATTAGGTAAAATTCTAAGTAAATACTATGATTATTCATCAAGGAGTGCTTTTTCTTCCCTTGAGATTCAGGGAGGAAAATAAATATATCTGATTTATTTGGTTCTAACTTTGCTCATAAAATCATATATTTTATTTTTATTTTGAGAAGGAAATTAACAAAACAAGAAGTATATGTTTTCAGTAATTTGGAGCTTTGGGGTGACAGAATTAAACATTTACGATCCCCCCCAACCATTGCTAAAAGATGATACCTTAACCAAGCTGTCAAAGAAACTGGTTCTTAACTGTTTATATTATAAAGCATGTACAAATTTAGAATTAATAGAACCAATTACTTTGAATCATGTTTTTGCTTCTTTACTGACATGAAAGAACTTAGCAATTATTTATTGTTGAAAAACTCTTCTGAGAGAAATATGATAGATCTGTATTCTCAGTGTAAAAGGTAAAATGTCGGAGCGGGTAGGTGGCGCAGTGAATAGAGCACCGGCCCTGGAGTCAGGAGTACCTGAGTTCAAATCCGGCCTCAGACACTTAACACAAAAACTAGCCGTGTGACCTTGGGCAAGTTACTTAACCCCAACGGCCCTCCAAAAAGCAAAAAAAAAAAAAAAAAGGCAAAATGTCATGATGGGGAAAGGTGAAATTCAATGTCACATTGTTAGTAAGCTAGATCCAATGGTTGGAGAGGATAAGTGTACTCAAATATAAGCTTCTCACCAGCTGGACATGAATCGAGTTGTAAGCAGATAATGCATTCTATGAAAAAGGCTCTCAGGTTTTATACGGCATTAGCTAACGTGGGCTTAACAAGCTATAATGGAAATAGCATTGACCTAAGAGTCAGGAAATGTGACTCATATTTCTACTTACTCTGTGACCTTGGACAAGTAACCTAACCACACTGATCCTTTTTTTCTTCAGTTACAAAATTAAGCAGTTGTATTAGATCAGTGCTTCCCAGCCTAAGCAAGGACCATAGACCTCTGAAAAACTGCATAATTACTACAGGGTACCCAGGAATTCATATTTGGATGTATAACAATAGACCAGTTGATTGTTGTCCTTCTTCTCAAAAAGGACCAAAGTGACATCACTGTGCTAAAGTCAAGTTTCAATGTATCCAACCATCGCTGATCAGAACAATACAAACTCAGAATGCTCTACTATAGGTCAGGCGCAAATAGTCCATGTGAACAATTGGGGTGGATTCTCTAAATCGGTGCATCCTGCATTTCCTTTGAACTATTTCAATTCTGCTTTGTTCATAGAACATGGCACCTTTTCTTATGTGGGTACATCATGCTGAGTGGTCCTGTGCCATTGTCTCCCATGTCACACAATCAATTTTGAAGTTCTTGAGAGAGTCCTTAAGAGTTTCCTTGTATCACTTCTTCTGATCAACATGTGAACGCCTGCCCTGTTCAAGTTCTCCATAAAACAGTCTTTTTGGTAAGCATACATTTTGCATTGGAACAACATGGAGTTGGGCTCTCTGAAGCAGAATTTAAATGCTTGGTAGTTTAGCTTGAGTAGGACCCCAGTGTCTGGTATCTTATGCTGCCAGGTGATCTTCAGAATCTTCCTGAAGCAATTCAAATGGAAGCAATTCAGTTTCTTGGCATGGCACTGGTAGACTGTCCAGGTTTCCCAGGCATACAACCATACCTACTATGTAAGAGGCCCTAAAAACATATGTATAATGAATGAGACAGTCCTTATTTACATGGAGTTTAGGTTTTGGTGAGAGAGACAAGTACATATATTTTTATACACACATACATACATATACACACATATTTATATATGTATATGTTCACATATGCATAGACAGCCTGATTGTAAAGTGAATAAGTAAAGCAGTTACATACAAGATAGTTTAGAGTGAAGGGCACTAAGATGATCAAGAAAGGCTTCCTGCACAAAATGGTATGACAAACTTTGACAAAGGTAAGGAAGCAATACATTCCAGGTAATGAGGAATGGCCAATGCAAAGGTCTGGAGATGAGGAATTAAATATCCTGCGTCAAGAGCATAAAGTGTAATTTGATTGGATCACAGATCACAGGAGGAGAAGCAGGGTCCAACAAGATTGTAAGGGTAGAGTGAGGCCAGATAGTAAAGGATTATAATAGCTAGACAGAAAAGTTTTTATTTGATCCTAGAAGCAATAAAAAGCCACTGGAGTAGATTGAGTAGAGAACTCCTGATCAAATCTAAGACTTCAGGAAAATTACTTTGGCAGTGTATAAGCTACAGCCTGGGGCAGTGGGAGACTTAAGGCAAGGAGAGTAATTAGGAGGTTCCTGCATTACCCTGGGAGAGATATGATGATGTCTGAAATGAAAGTAAGAGGTATGTGTGAGCAGAGACACAATCAGTTGCAACTGATATTGTGAAGATAGATATGGCAAGATTTGGAAACTGATTAGATATATGTGGTGAGAGAGAATGGAGAGTCAAGGATAATGATGAGGTTATGAACCAGGGAGACTGAAAAACTGATGATTCCACCATCAGATATAGGGCAGTTTGGAAGAGGGGAGAGGTTGAGAGAGAAAAAAATTAATTATTTTGGATCAATGATTTTGAGTGGTGCTCTGGGACATCTCCCTTGTGGAGACTCAGTAAATAATGTCTTAATCTAAGAATATTGCTATTTTAAAACTATTTGTGGATCTTATTGTGTTAAAGTTGTGATTAATAAAATAAAATTTTATTTAAAAATTCTTGTGGCTTCATTGCATTATTGTCATGTAATTTTCTCAATCAACATACAATAATAGTAGCAGGTAGCTAAGTCTGAAATCCAGAAGACCTGATCTTGAATCCTGCCTCTGACTCTTACTAACCATGTGAACTTGGGAGTCATTTAAACTTTCTCAGCCTCTGTTTTATCATTTCTAAAATAGGGAAAGTAATAGTTATATATTATGGTATAATAATTACCTAATATATTATATTCAGAATAAATATGTCATATTTATATATTATAGTAAATATATCATTACAATGATAATATATTTAATATTACATATGTCACAGATATATAAATGGTATAAAGATCAATAAAGATAATATGTATCAAGCACTTTGCAGAATTTGAAGTGCTATACAAATGCTAGATATTAGAGATATTAGCAGTAAAATTACTATAATATGGAGCATGAGTACTCAACAGTTTTTGGTATTTTTAAAGGTGATCTTATCCCCTAATGTATCAAATCACCAGGCTAGATGATCTTCCAATTAAAAGATTCTTTTCTGGACACCTAGAAATTAGGAGGCATCAGTTTATTGCTGGCCAGGAGCAGCCCAGGAACAAGTCACTGAATCTGCTTCGAGCCTTGGTTTAAGCAAAGTTTATATGGTAACAAATTATTACATTATGGCAGTTGAAAGCGGTTAAAATAAAACCACTGTGTATATTTGGCTGGAGGGAAAGATCACTCTGGAAAGCCACCCTCCCATTTTTACCAGAATGCAGGTGCAGGATGGTATTACATGTGAGACAGAGAGGAGCCCAAAAGCAAACTGCCTTTCCTTTAGGAATCTCGATCTTATCTTATCAGAACACAGGGGCAGGTGAAGGGGGACCACACAGGAGATTTCACTAATTTCAGGGTCCAGTTAGCACTCTGGCCTCAAGTCTCAAGGCTGTCCAGCACAGATTCTATAATTTTTTTCTTTTACACAAAGAAAAATGAAATTAAGTTTTAGTGTATATAAAATGTTAACACAATTCTTTCCTGAAGGTGAATTTTTTGCAACCTGGAACTACAGGTTATATTAACAAAACCTCAGAAATCTACTAAGAACATGGTCTCCTGCCTCCAAGCAAGGACATTGACTCATCAGCCTAATCAGAAGGCTTTTCTTTCAGCTCTCTATTGTTGGAGTTGACAATGAAAACATTAACACCATATAAACAGCCAGCAGAAAGACCTGATGTGGGCTACTAGATTTCCCCAAAATTGGACATGATGTATTTTTGTCACACATGAAAAATTCACTTGAGTTACTGGTTTTTCAAAGTATTCCAGACAAATTTCTTTTTTAAAAGCCTGGTTCCTATTTACAAGAAGATTTCCCCCCCCAAAAAAAAGTTACCAAAATTTGGCCAAGTCATGTTTCTTCCAGAGCCAAGTAACAAACGTGTGCATGAAATGTAGGTTTGTATCCTTGGTAGAGGAAATGAAAGTAACAAAAGACCACTTATACTCTCAACATTCTTGGGGAAGAGTGAAATATTCCTTGACAAAATATAATCTGTTTCAAGATCAAAATAGAGAAGAAAAAGAATCTGAAGAGGTACAGGGCAACATAAATTTGTGCCAGGAGACTGGCAGGAGGGGAAAAAAAAGTAATGTAAAAAAGCAGACAATGTCATCTTAAAATTATGACTAATAAAATGCAATTTCATTTAAAAGTACTATTGCATTCATTTCTTTTTGGTGTTTCAACAATATATGAACCAATTATCACCAGATCATTCTGATTTTTCAAAGAGATAAAGGAACTAGAGGACAAATTACCAATATTTGCTGGACTATGGAGAAAGAAGGGAGTTCCAGAAAAACATCTACTTCTGCTTCATTGACTATAATAAAGCCTTTGACTATGTGGATCCCAACAAAATGTGGCAAGTTCTCAAAGAGATAAAAGTACCAGATCATCTTACTTGTTTCCTGATAAACCTGCATGTGGGCCAAGAAGGAACAATAAGAAGTGAACATGGGATAACTGATTGGTTTAAGATTGGAAAAGGAAAAGTACAAGTCTGTCTTTTGTCATTAGTCATTAGATTTATATGCAGAGCTCATCATGCAAAATGACAGGCTGCATAAATCAAAAGCTGGAATAAAGGTTGCCAGGGACATATCAACAATTTAAGATATGCAGATGACACCACTATGATGACAGAAAGAGAAGAGAAATTAAGAAGCCTCTTGATGAGAGTGAAAAAAAAGAAGAGAGTGTAAAAGCTGGCCTGAAACTTAACATCAAGAGGGGCAGAGTCAAGATGGAGGAATAAGCACAGGGACTTGCTTGAGCTCCCCGCCAAAGCCCTCAAAATACCTGTAAAAAATGACTCTAAACAAATTCTAGAGCTAAAGAACCCACAAAACGAGAGTGAAATAAATCTCCAGCCCAAGACAAACTTGGAAGGTAGACAGGAAGGGTACATTGCAACAGGTTGGGAGCAGAGCATGGTCCAGTGTGGGCCCCAGCAGAACAGATGGGACTACAGCAGGCCTCAGGGAACTGAATTGCTGGGAGCTGTGGCAGTTTCCAGACTCCTCAAAACACAAATGCTGAGAAGAACATAGAAGGTCAGTGGGGAAACTCTATGGGACCTGGGTGAAAGAAGA
>JAQQSW010017668.1:0-11410 GCA_028646575.1 Pseudocheirus occidentalis | reverse complement strand
ATATATGTATAGCGAAAGAAAGAGAGAGAGAGAGAGAGAGACTTGTTGACCTCTTCAAGAAATTCTTTTTCAGCCTGATTTCAATTCAATTTATTTTTTCCATTGATACTTTGCATGTAGCTGTTTTGCCACTGTTGTCTTCTTCTGAGTTTGTGATTTGGTCTTCTATATTACCGTTACAATAGAAACTTTCTATGGTGGTGTTCTTTTTTTTTTTGGTGTTATTTGCTCATTTTTCCAAACTATTTCTTGACTTTTCATTTTTTTTGTTAAAGTTGGGTTTTGTTCCCGGGGTGTAAGGGACAACTCAGCTTTAGATTTTTTGTGCTGCTGTTTTTAGAGTTAGTTCTGAGTGTCTATAAGTTTTCAGTTCTTCCAAGTTGCTATGATATAAGGAGAGGAATGGTCACTTCTTTTCTGGCCTTTGATCCAATCTGAGTCACTACAAACAGTTTTCCTCCCTGGACCCTCCATTCTTACTAGTACTACTTTTCGCACTTGGATTGTGACTGAGAAATATGGGAAAATGCAACAAAGTCCTATATCTAGTACAAGAAAGGTTACCTTCTAATCTTGTTCTCCCTTTTGTTAAACACCCTTACTCTCTGTGGGCCGAGAGGTTCAGAAGCCCCTGTAGCCTTCAGTTTTCCCCAAGTTTTACTTGGCTGGATAGCATGCCCAGCACTGAGTTTTGCTCTAGTTGCACCACGGTAATACAGATGTTTCTTCCCAACTTTAAATTATCTTGGGGTGGAAAATTGTTTCACCCTATCCGTTTGTTAGTTCTGTCACTGCAGAATTTGTCTGGAGGCATTATTTTAATGTTGTTGGAGGGGAATTCAGGAAAGCTCAAGCAAACTCCTGACTTTATGCTGCTACGTTGACTTTGGTAGATCTTAAGCTTTATCAGCTTTTAACAGGGTTGTCTATTTCATTTTAAGTCCCTGAAACAATTTCTTCATATTCACATTTTTCTAGTTCTTTTAGTAAGTAAAAGTTATTTCTTTCCCCCTTTAAACTATCAAACAGATCACAATACACATTTATATGTGTTTATGAGTATGGGTATACACATGTACATATATACTCACACATTTACATTTTAGCCATCTTTACTAAATCAAAGTTCTTTTTTCATTTTCTTCAGGAATAAAAATGTTTATTTATAACTGTGTAAATAGACTCCATCAGAAGTATTCAGAGGAGTCCATTAGAGTTAATGTTGGCACACCAATGCATTCCAGGAGATGGGTATGCTGATAAAGTTTAGGGGGAGGTAGGATGATTAAATGAGAAGTCAACGCTCTGAAACTCTCTGACTATTTCTTTCTCTTGTGCTACTGACTACCTACCTACAACATCAGGCTTTCTTTACCAATCATTTTTATTCCTTTCTTTTCCATAAAATTCTTTTCCTGCCCCTTTCAATTCTATATTGTACTACACAAAATTATCATTCAAGGATAGTCACTTACATATTTTCTAGGGATCTGGAATGTGAAACTCTTAATAATGAAATTCTGAAGATAGAAGGAAAAACAATTTTGATGAATGGAAAGGAGAGTAATCCAAAGATACCAATATGAATGCACAGAGAACACACCGTTGAGCATAGATTTTTAAAAACACATGTAGGGATAATAGAAACAAAGGCAAATAAAGAAAATGTAAACAAACTCCAGGCATAATCCTATGAAGGTGTTGGCAGAATCACTAAAGCTCAAAATGAGTTGATGTTAATAGTTCTACCTAAATTAATTTATTCAATGCCATAACAAACTATCAAAAATCATTTTATAGAGCTAGAAAAAATAAAAACAAAATTCATCTGGAAGAACAAAAGGTTCACAATATCCAAGGAATTAATGAAAAGAAATGCTAGGGAAGGTGACCTAGCCATACCAGATCTTAAATCGCATTATAAAGCAGAAATCATCAAAACTACTTGGTACTGGCCAAAGAATAGAGGTGGAGCAGTATAATAGGTTACATACCCTAAATGCAGTAGTCAATGACTACAGTAATCTACTGTTTGATAAACCTAAAGACTCTAGTTTCTGGGTAAGAATTCACTATTGGACAAATACTGCTGGGGAAACTGGAAAAAAGGATAGCAGAAACTAGAAATATACCATTGTTTCATACTATATACCAAAATAAAGTCAAACTGGGTACATGATTTAGATATTAAGGGTGATACCATAAGCAAACTGGAAGAATAAGGAATAGTTTACCTGTCAGATTTATGGAGAGTGGAGGAATTTGTGACCAAACAAGAGATAGAGAACATTATGAAATGTGAAAAGGATAATTTTGCTCACAAATTTTGCTCACATTAAACTGAAAACGATTTGTTTTTGCAAAAACAAAGCCAATGCAATAAGGCTTAGGAGGGAAGCAGAAAATTGGGTGTGGGGATTTACAACCAGTGTCTATGATAAAGGACTAATTTCTAAAATATATAGAGAACTGAGTCAAATTTATAAGTATACAAGTCATTTCCCAACTGATAAATGGTCAAAGGATATGAACAGACAGTTTTCAGATGAAGAAATTAAAGCTATCTACAGTCATATGAAAAAAATCTAAATCTAAATCACTATTGATTAGAGCAATGTCAAGTAAAAGAAGTGTGAGACACCACCTCGTACCTATCAGATTGGCTTACATGGCTGAATAGGAAAAGTGATAAATGCTAGAGAAGATGCAGTAAAACTGGAACAGTAAGGTATTGTTGGTGGAGTTGTGAACTGACCCAACCATTCTGCGGGCCCATTTGAAATTATGTCCAACAGGCTATAAAATTGTTCATACCCTTTGACCCAACAATGTCACTTCTAGGTCTGTATCCCAAAGAGATCATAGAAATGGGAAAATGACCCACATGCACAAAAAATATTTATAACAGCTCTTTTAGTGATGACCAAGAATTGGATATTGAGGGGATGGCTGAACAATTTGTGGTATATTAATGTAAAGGAATACTATTGTGCTATAGGAAATGATGAGCAGGCAGACTTCAGAAAACCTGGAACAACTTGAATGAACTGATGCTGAGTGAAGTGAGCAGAATCAGGAGCATATTGTACACAGTAACAGCCACAATCTGCAATGATTAACTTTTGATAGCTCTTTTCAGCAATGCAAACATCTAAGGCAATTCCAAAGGATTTATGATGGAAAATGCTGTCTACCTCTAGAAAAAGAACTATGGAATCTGAATGCAGTTTGAAGCATATAATTTGTGCTCTCTCTTTTTTCTTTGGTGCTTCTTTTTCATGGTTTCTCCCATTGGTTCTAATTCTTTACAAAATGACTAAGTGAAAAAAATGTTCTATATATGAATATACATGTAGAGCATATATAAAATTATATGCCATCTTGTGGGGAGAGAGATGGGGAGAAATTTTAGAGTTCACAACCTTATAGAAGTGAATGCTGAAAATGAAAAATAAATAAATATTTTGTTTAAAAATGAGTTGAAGTTGATAAGAAAAGTTCAGGGTAACTATTAGTTATATTAGAGAAGATAAGAGATTCAAAACAGGGGTAGACTAGGTGAAGATAACGGATGACAGGGAGAATGTAGAATTGAATGCCTAGTATTTCGCTTTTGTTTTACTTGACAAGGAAAATTATATTTGGGTTAGAAAAGAGTGAATAAAAATGATTAATGGAGGCCTGACCATGCTGCCTTTTTTTTCCTTGATTTATACTACTTTCCTCAGCAATACATTGTATATCCTTATATTAATAAAATCCTTCAATTTCTTTTATCTTTTTGATAGTATTATGGAGTTTTCCTAGTCAGGTGTATTCTATCTTCCTTTTTTACAATTTTCCATTATGAGTAGTCTTGTTTTCTATGTAGCACCTCTTTTCTGGGCTCCCTCCACTAAATCACATTTATTGTAGAGATCCCTAGAGAGATGATGGCACCAAATTAAAGTTACTCAGTAAGTTTGGTCTACAATCCCAAACAACAGCTCAAAAACCTGTTTTCCTATGTTTACATTCAACAATCCAATGGGAAAAGACAAGTAACTCAGAGAAGAGTGGTGGTTCTCACCCCTCCTAGTGCCGCAACCCTTTAACACAGTTTCTCATGTTGTGGTGACCCCCAACCATAAAATTACTTTCATTGTTATTTCATAACTGTAATTTTGCTACTGTTATGAATTTTAATGTAAATATCTGATATGCAGGATGTATTTTAATTGTTACAAATTGAACATAACCCACAGGTTGAGAACTGCTGGAGTAGAGGCACTTACTAAAGTGGCATATTCCCCCTGTAAACCTGGGGCACATCACACAAGTCCACATAGTATCAATAGGAAGAGTAGGCATATAAAAAATTATATTCTTAGAAAGTCACACACTTAGAAAATGAATACTATTAAGAAAACTCAAATCTAGGGCAATGTCCTATAGTGATAACTTTTATCTTTCCATTGTGTTCTTTTGCTGCTCTCCTTGGGTACAGTATCTATACTGGGAAGGTTTCTCTCCTAACCTTCCTGTGCATGATCTTTTTAGAAACCACTCAAGTCAGTAGCAGAACTATCTAGCCTGCTCTCTGTTGAGTATGGTGTGTCCTACAGCATAAGTGGTTGATTGGAAGGAGACAAGGAGAAACAAATTCCCTATTCTATTAACACACTCAGGAGGTGTAAGAAAAGAGAATGGAAAAGATGAAGAATGATTCATCATAAGAGTTGTGAATTAATGCCATAGTTCACTCTCTTCTTGATTTCCATTTATTTCTCCCATCCAATCAAAATTTTGTTACCTGATACTCCAGAATATTCCCCTTCCTTTCCTCAGAGAATTTAGTCCTTGGCTCTTGATTTTTCTGTCCTTCCCCTAATTTCTGCCCTTCTACTACAGGATTTCAACTCATATAGTGATACTCCCTCAAAAAGACCAATCACCTAATTCTTTAACTGTTTCATTTCACATGACCTATCCCTGCCACCTCAGTCACACACATTGCTTTCATGTTCAGAACCTCTGACATTCCTTTATAGGATCACAATCTAATGTCATTGCATTGCTACCTCTGCCTCAAAACCTCAAATCCTATTCTTTAAACATATCATGACCTTCAAGCACTTTAATATTTAGTTTTTTTTAATCAGGCAATGAACCCTTATTGAATCCTTTACCACCTTATTTTATCATCAGTCTTACCCTTCCAAGACTTATCCTTGGATCACTGCTACCATCTGCTGTCATTATTCCTACTTACATGCTTCTAAAAAAAGGTAGAGATAATCACAAAACCATGAAGAGTGAAGCCATTAAAATGTATATTACCTAATCTCCTATCTCCAACTACCCATTGGACATTTTAAACTGTATGTCTCACAAACATTTTAAATTCAACATGTCCCCAACTGAACTCATTTTTCCCCCACAATGCTTACCCTGCCAAATTTCCATATTACTTTGAAGAGTACTATCATTTCCTCAGGCATTCAGACTCATAACCTATTTGTCATCCTTCACTCCTCATTTTCTTCCCTCCCCCATATCCAGTCTGTTGCCAAGTCCTTTCAATTTTATCTTTGTAAATTCTCAAATGTGCCCCTAGCCCTCTCCCACCCAACACCATCACCACCCTAGTGAAAGAACTCACTAGCTCACTCCCGAACTATTTGGAGGGCCTACTGCTAGGAGATGGCTATATGGCTCAGTGGAGAGAGTGATGGGCCTAGGGTCTGGAAGTTCAAATCTGTCCTCAGAAACTTACTAGCTGTATAACCCTAGGCAAATCACTTAGCCTTTATTTGCCTTAATCCACTAAAGAAGGAAAAGACAAATCACTTTAGTATCTTTGCCAAGAAAATTCTATGGACAATACTGGAATGCTATGATTGACATGGTCATAAAGAATCAAACATAGCTGATCTACTCAACAAGACCAGTTTGGTTTTTCCTGCCATGAGTCTCTCTCTACTCCAGTCCACCCTTCCTTCAGCTCTCAAAGATTTTTTTAAAAGAGTTCAGTACCCAAATTAACTATAAAGTAAATATGAAGAAAGATGCTCTCTGCATCCAGAGAAATATCTGATAACTATATGTATAGACTAATTTTAAATACGTAAATGCACACACACATACACATATACATTTGCACATATACATGTTCACATACATTCATATATACATGCATACATATATGTAGATTAGATATACATGTGCATATTTGTGTCTAATGGCAGTGATCTTTGGGGGAAAGAAAAAAATAAATTTACATCATAATTTTATTGTATATTTGAAAGGAATAGCAATTAGTGCATAGGAGATTTGCAGTTTCATGTACAATCATCCTTTTTTGTACTATGCTAATAAAATAAAATCAGAATATACAGCCACCATTCAATAGACACAAGTGGCTCCTATAACCACCCTGATTAAATAAAAAAAACCCTCAGTCTGGCATTCAAAGCTCTTAATGATCTTATTCCTTCCTACCTTCCCAGTCTTCTTATACCCACATGCTCTATAATCTTTCAGCACTAGCCTTCTTCCTGTTACACAAACAAGGCACATCAACTCCAGCACTTTCATTGCCTGTCCCTGATTACTGGAATGATTTCTCTTCTCCTCACTGGCCCCTGACTTCCCTAAATCTCTCCATGTCTCACTGCAAATATTACCTTCTTCAAGAAGCCTTTTCCAAGACCACTTAATACTTGTGCCTTCCCTCTCTTGATTTTCTCAACCAATCAGCATGCATGTGCCAAGCATTGTGCTAAGTGCTGGGGATACAAAAAAAGATGAAAGACAATCCCTGCTGTCAAGGAGTTTACAGTCTAACCAAGGAGACAATGTGAAAACATGTACTTCTATCTATGTCAATAGATAAAGCAATCCCTTTAATAAATGTCAATCTTTATGTCATTAGAGACAGATAAATAGATGTAAACATATAAACATGCATACATAATGCTATACATGTGTGCATATACAGATATGTATGCACACATATATGTATGCATGTGCATATATATGTGCACATGCATGCATGCTTATATGTGTATATATTTATGTGTGTATACACAGACATACGTATATAGTGTTCGTATTGAGTTCTTTTCATGTTGTCTCCCTCAGTAGACTGTGAGCTTCTTGAGAGAAGGAATTCTCTTTTATTTTTTCTTTTATACCTAGCACTTTGTACAATGCCTGTGATACATAGTAGGCAGCCAATAACTTGTTGATTGATTTGGCTATTTTCCAGAAATGCCTCCTTCCCTTTGTTGTCCAATTATTTAGTGATGTAAGGTTCTTAACGATCCTTTTTTGGTTTGTTTGTTTGTTTGTTTGTTTTTTGGAGGGCAGTTGGGGTTGACTTGCCCAAGGTCACATGGCTAGTTTTTTGTGTTAAGTTTCTGAGGCCAGATTTGAACAGGTACTCCTGACTCCAGGGCCGGTGCTGTATTCACTGTGCCACCTAGCCGCCCCTCTTAACGATTCTTTGAACTCTATTACTTTATGCCATTCTATCATCCACAATCTCCTAAAATCTCTCCAAGCTCATGTTCCTTGCTTCCATGACACTACATATACCTCTTATCTTCTCTCATTTTTTTTGTCTTCAATCTTTCCCAAGATCAGAGTCTTTTCCAATGAATTCTTCTTATTATATGTGGTCAATGTATTTAAGCTTTAGTTTCAATATTTGACCTTTTAGTGAATAGTCTGAATTAATTTCCTTAAATATTAATTGATTTGATCTCCCTGCTATCCAAGGGATTCAAAAATATTCTTCAACACCAGGATTTGAAAGCAATGATTCTGTAGCACTAAACTTTCCTTATAGTCCCAACTTTTACAGTCATACATTGCTACTGGAAAACCCATACTTTTGACTATACATCTGTTTGTTTATAAGGTGATGTTTCTGCTTCTTAGTATGCTGACCAGATTTGCTATAGCTTTCCTTCCAAAAAGCAAGTGTCTTTTAATTTCATGGCTGAAGTCACCATCTGCAGTGATCTTTAAGCCCAGAAACAAAAAATAGGACACTGCTTCCATTTCTTCTCCTCCTGTTTACCAGGAAATTATGAAATCAGTTTCCAAGATTTTGGTTTTTTATGTTAAGTTTCAAGTCATCTTTTATACTTTTCTCTTTTATCCTCATCAAGAGGCTTCTTAATTTTTTTCACTTTCTGCCATTAGTGTGATACTATCTGCATATGTGAGATTATTTGTATTTCTCTTGACAACCTTAATTTCAGCTTTTGATTTGTCCAGTCTGGCATTTAGCAAGATGCACTATGCACATATATTAAATCAATAAGTTTACAATACATAGCCTTGTTGTATTCCTTTTCCAATCTCAAACCAATCAGTTGTCCCATTTTTAGTTGTAATTGTTGCTTCTTGCCTGTGTATCTGCTCTGAATGAAACAAATAAAATTATCTGGTACTCTTATCACTTTGAGGAGTTGCAACATTTTGTTTTGATCCATACAAAGTCTTTAATGTAGTCAATGAAACAGAAGCTGATGTTTTTCTGGATCTCCCTTGCTTCCTCCATAATCCATCAAATATTGGCAATTTGGTCTCTATTTCTTTTGCCTCTTCAAAAGCAGTCTTCCCTTCTTGTAATTCTTGTTTCATATATTGCTGAATTTCAGCTTTCAGAATTTGAAGCATAACCTTGCAGACATGTGAAATTAGCAGGATCTTTCAATAATTCAAATATTCTTTAGTATTACCCTTCTTTGGGCTTAGGGTGTAAATGGATCCTTTTTCCAATTCGGTGGCCACTTTTGAGTCTTCCAAATTTTCTGGGATACTGATTGAAACACTTTAATGACATCGTCTTTTATGAAAAACAAACAAATTTTTTTTAAAAAATTAGCTCAGGGGTGGCTAGGTGAATAGAGCACTGGCCCTGGAGTCAGGAGAACCCAAGTTCAAATTTGCCCCCAGACACTTGACACACTTACTGGCTGTGTGATCTTGAAGTAACTTAAACCCAATTGCCCTGCCCTCTCCCCTCCAGAAAACAAGAAAAAAATAGCTCAGCTGAAAATCCATCACCTCTTTTCAGTAATGCTTCCTAAGGCCCACTTGACTTTATTGTCCTGGATTTCTGGCTGTAGATCAGTTATGACTGCATCATAGTTATTAGTGATCTTAAGATATTTCTTGTATAGTTATTCTGTATATTCTCACCTCCTCTTTTTAATCTCTTCTACTTTTGTCTTTTACCATGCCCATTTTTGCTTGATATATTCCCTTGATAACTAGCTTTCTAGAAGGTATCTATTGTCTTTCTCATTCTCCTTTCATTACCAGACACATTTGAAGTTGAGCTTCCTTTTAGCTTTGGCCCATTTGCTTAATTAGTCTTGGAGCTACTTGTAGCTCCCCTTGTAGCACACTTCCTAAGTAGTGTGTTGGATACATTCTGACCCAATGGATTCATCTTCTGGTGTCATATCTTTAATCACTTTAATACTGTACATGTGGTTTTCTTGCCAAAGATACTGGAGTGGTTTGCTATTTCCTTTTTCTACTGGTATCACCTTTTGTCATAACTCTTTACTATGACCTGTCTATCTTGGGTAACTTTGCACAGCAAATCTCATAATTTCATTGAACTTCATGAACCCTTCCACCATGACAAGGCAGTGCTCCAGGAGGGGGACTAAGTGGTAATTAAATGCAAATATGACTTTACAAATCTTAAAGAGGTAAAACCTGAATTCCTCATTTTCTTTGTTACCTGTGCCATACATTCCATATTCTCATAAAATGGGCTTAAAGGGCTCTATGGGATTCCTTTATTAACCCACCCACTAAATTTGAATTAATTTCTTATTGTTATTTATTCACATCATAGGGTCATATAACATGTTTTCTTATTTTCAAGCTCAATCTCTGAATTTTAAATATAGAAGCATATGGAATGGGCTTTTTGTGACTCTTTCCAGACCTCTCCTGAGTCTAGCTTCATTAATTCTCAAACTTGATGAGCTTCTGAATCACTAATTGGAATAATTATGGACCTGGAGACACCTGGGTTAAGGTTGAATGCTATCATTATACCACTGACAAGTTAAATCAGCAGAATGGCATTTGGACAGAAGGCTGCTGCAATTACACAGGTAATGTATTACAGAATTTCAGAGTTGGTAGTGACCTTCAAGGCCACCTAATTCAAATCTTACCACTGCATAATTACTATTTTCTCTGCAGTATCCCCAATAAGTTGTTATTCAACCTTTGCTTAAAGGTTCTCAGTAAAAGAAACTAAGTAGCTTCTTAGGCAGTCCAAATTTGGACACATCTAATTGTTAGAAATTTTTCCTTACATAAAATATTTTTTGCCCATGTCTGATCTACATGTGTTTTCTACCTGAGAGTGTCATACATAGTTATCTGGTCTATCCTTCTCCAAAGGAAAGGGAGCAAAAGTAGGATGATGGGTGCTTATTCTTTCCCTCATCTACCTCCAAGGAGGTTATCAGATGAGAACTATATCTTTCTCTTCACTCCTTAAATATTGCTTTACTAGGTGAAAGTGTATATGGGTCACAACACAGCTATTTTACTGGTTGCTTCTAAGGCTTAAACCACCAGCTTAACTTCTTCCCAACACATTCTAGCTATAGAAATGACTATCATAAAGAGAAAATCAGGAGTAAATCCACTTATACAAGGATGTGGATATGTTATATAGATGAAAATATACCCCTAAACACATAAAAATTAATAAGCTTGCTGAATATGGTGGCATATGTCTGTACTTATCTGTAATCTCTATTGCTTGGCAAAGCTGAGGATGGTGGATCACTTGAGTTCAAGAATTCCAATTTGTTATGGGACTAAATCTGACTGTATATCTGTTCTAAATCCAACATCAGTATAACGATCCTCTCCCAGTGGGGAAATACCAGGAAGTTTAAGAAAGGATGATGCAGTCCAAGTTAGAAATGGAAAAGTTCAAAGCTTCTGTAGCACTGGATTTAAGTTCATGACTGGTTGATTCATTTCCAATCTTTAAGCAAGGTTGGCTGGTAAATGTTTAATAACCAGATCTCCAAAAAGAGATCTATATCGTTAACATTTTCTTCATCATTTTCCTGTCTAGATAAATCACAAATCAATGCTTACTTCCAAAGTGCAAATGCTCTCATTGAAAATTTAACAATTGGCTCCAGTGAGCTAGTATAAGTTGGCTCCAGCATGTCTCTGAGCCGAGGTGAAATAGGGAGATCTAGTCAAGGAAAGGAAAGAAAGGAAAGGAAAATGATGAAAAGGAAAAAAAAAGCAGAGAAGGAGGAAAAGAGAGAAGAGAAGAGAAGAGAAGAGGAGAGGAGAGGAGAGGAGAGGAGAGAGGAGAGGAGAGGAGAGGAGAGGAGAGGAGAGGGGAGGGGAGGGGAGG
>JAQQSW010017667.1:0-11411 GCA_028646575.1 Pseudocheirus occidentalis | reverse complement strand
CAGGTTCCCCACCCCTGGATTAAAGTTTGTCTTTTTGGCTACCAGAGACCATGGTAGGATGTTCCAAAGAGGCACATTCTGCCTTGGTATAAACATGGAAACCCTTTCTGAGCAGCTCAGCCCTCCAGAATGTGAATGGGCTGCCTGAGGAAGGAAGCAGGGAGTGGCCCTCACTGGGGGCTCTGGGGTGGACTCCATGGCCTCTGAGGCCCCTGACAGTCTGCTAGGCTGTCCTGTCGTGACCTCACTGACCCGGGGGCAGCCTCTCTTTCTAGGAATGAAGAGCCCGGTGCTAAGAGAGGTGACCAAAGTGGCCATGAAGGGATTTAGTCAGGCCACCTGCTGCCTCCTACCTCTGTGCTCTCCCACTGAACCATGTGCCTGACTACACAGAGAGGGAGGACCACCATGGGATGAGGATGAAGGAATGGACAATGGGAGCAGTGAGGAGAGCCCTCATGGGCTTTTCACTCAGAAAGTGATGGAGTGAGCTGTGGCAAGGGGACTGGTCAGAGGGAAGCTGGGCAGTGGGCAGGAGGAGAACAGCCCCCTAAGGGAGGAGGCAGCCAGGCTAGCTCACCACAGAAGGGGGCGCGACCCTCGGCTACTACTGACCACTCAGTCACACAAGTGACCAGGTTTTAAGGACCCACACTGTGCCAGGCACAGGGGACACAAAACCAAAAGGGAAACAGTTCCTGCCCTCCAGGAGCTTATATTCCATGGGGAAGACAACACATACACATGGAAAAATACACCAAGTCTTTGGGGAGGTGGGGGTAGGCCCTGACAGCTGGGCATCTGGCTGGGCCTGGGGCAGGAGGTGGCATGTGAGCTGAGTTCAGAAAGAATCAGAGCTCCTAAGAGGCACAGAGGAAGAAGGAATGTATCCCAGGTAGGGGGTACAGCCTGTGCAAAGGCACGGCAATGTGACCCCGGGGGAGGAGCAACAAGAAGGCCATTGTGGAGGGATGTGTAAGACCCGGGCAAAGGCCTTAGTACCACAGAGGAGTTACGGCATCCTCAAGGTCCCAGCGAGCCACAGTAGCTTACTGAGTAGGGGTGGGACCTGGGGAGCCTTGGGCTTTAGAAAGGCTGATGGGGCAGAACAGCATTTAGAGATGGCTTTTTAACTTCCTCTCACTTCACCAATAAGGACACTGAGTACAAGTGGGTACATGTTCCCTCAAAGGTATATGCTGAGTCATGTGTGTGCATTGAACAGACACAGAGCTGGCAAACCCCCAGCAGCACATGCCCTTGGGGACCCGCCAGAGCCACCTGCACCAGCCCCCCTGCAGAGAAGGCCATACCTGAGGGCCCAGCGGGGCTGCGGCATCTACTGGCTCCCAGACACCTGGAAGAAGCCTCTCCTTCCCAGGGCCAGGGGCTCCTTGGGACCTCTCCCTGCAGATCTGAGGCTGCTGGCTCTTCCTCCTGTTCCAGCCAGGAGACCAGGTGTGGTTTGTCCTCTAGTAGCCCTGCCCAGGGGAGAGGAAAGGAGAAAGCTGTGTACTGGGGACGGTGGCAGGGGGTG
This sequence comes from Pseudocheirus occidentalis, assembly GCA_028646575.1. Classification (NCBI taxonomy): domain Eukaryota; kingdom Metazoa; phylum Chordata; class Mammalia; order Diprotodontia; family Pseudocheiridae; genus Pseudocheirus; species Pseudocheirus occidentalis. The sequence continues at coordinate 9,874 of JAQQSW010017667.1, read as the reverse complement.
GCTCTGACTGCCAGTGGATGGAGGGGGAAGAGGCAGGTTCTGCCTTTGTTGTTGGGTCACTCAGCCATGCACGTGGGGTTCCCTTGGAAAAGATACTGATTTATCATTTCCTTCTCCAACTTATTTTCCAGATGAGGAAACTGAGGCAAAAAAGGTTAAGTGGGTTGCCCAGAGTCAAGAAGTTGGTGTTTGAGGTCAAATTTGAAGTCAGGTCTTCTCACTCCAGACCCAGAGCTCTATGTAGTTTGGCACCACCTAGCGGCCATATTGTACCTGGCTAACTGAATTAAGTCCCCAAGTGTTTACTAAGCCTTCCTCCGGGGTTCTCTACCTGCAGGTCATTTCAGCTCCGAAGCTCACTCCCCATCCCTGCCCTAGGGCCCACCCTCTGAAGGGGAGCAGAGGGCTCCTTCCAGGGCCTCCAAGGCCAGCGGTCTCTTTATCTCCAGTGAGCCGCACCGCAGCCGCTCAGGGGGTCTGGAAACGCTTCACGTCAGGAGGGGCATCGCCGCGTGTGGACGGGAAGCGGAGCTTCAGAGAGGCAAAAGTGGGGGGGGGGGGCTGGGAGGTGATCTGTGTGCGCGGATACTCCTCAGCCAGGTTTGGTAAGAAGCGCACTTCCCCAATCACCGTTCTCTCTTCTAATTACACAGCCCCTTTTTATAGACTCCCCATTGGGTCTAATTCCGTAACAGCGACCATTTATACCGTTCTTGAAGTTTTGCACAGTGCTTTGCATGTATCAACTCATCTTCTCCAAACAATATTGTGAGGAAGAAGCCACTGACCGGCACTGTGCACGACCAGGAAACTGAGGCAGATGCGGGTCAAAGACTTGCCCAGGGCCACTCCGGCAGAGAGTGCCCCAGGCTGGGTCTTCCCGCCCCCCCCCCAGGCTCATTACCTCTAGCCCTTATTTCTTTTTCCCTTTGTGACTACACAGACCCCCAAGGACCCCCTTCCAGCCTGACCTGCGGCTGTACCTGCTTTAACCACTAAGAACTTGTTTTCCTACGCAGTGTAAATTAAATCTGTCAGCCTCTGTGAGCCCACAGGTGACTGCGTCTGTCAGCGTGTCTTCCCATTCCTTTATGTTCCCAACGTCTCTTCCCTTCTGGGGGCCAACCTCCATGGGAAGGCTGTATTTTCCCCATTCTCGCCTCTCCCTTTCTCCGTAGCTCCTCTGTAGTCTGGCTTCCAACCTTTTCATCCCATTGAAACCGTCTTCTCCAAAGTTACGAATGACTTCCCAACCACCAAACCTAGCGGCTCTTCCTTCCCTCTGGTTCCCCTGAGCCATCGGCCCTTCACCCAGGAGCCAGAGGCCCTGCCTGGAGCCCCGCTCCCGCATCTAATGTGACTCCAGCTCCCATTCCCAGGACTACACCCAGGCCACCACCCTGTCTGCCCAGCCAGCCCTCCTCACCTTCCCCTCTTAGAACCCAGGCAGTCCCTTGGTTCGTGGGTCAATGTGCATTTATAAAGTGCTTCTTGTGTGCCAGGCACCATGCCAGTCTCTAGAGGTACAAAGAAGGAAAAACAAGCCGTGCTCAGGAAGCCCGGGGCTAACGTGGGAGGAAACACAAGAATAGCTCAGTACAAAGGAAAGGAAGAGTCAATGGGGATAGCCACGGAGAAAGGGCATTATCGTTACTTCTGGCAGGAAGTGGGGCTTTGGCTGATTCTCAAAGGGAACCAGGGAAGGCAGGAGGGAGAGCATTCTCAGCGTGGAGGCAGCGTCCTGGGCTGGGGGGCGGATGGGCACGAGGGGCGAGGACACTGGGAAGGGAAGTGCGACCAGTCAGGAAGGGCTCAGAATGAATCTGACCCTGGAGGTGTAAATCAGTGGAGTGGCGGATGGATTGGGGGGTGGGGATGGCTCCCGGCAGCTACAGCGATCCCGACTACTGCAACAGTCTGAGTGGGGGACCAAGAAGGGCAGGGGCAGCCCGGGGGGAGGCGTGTACAGATACTGAGGTGAAAAGGACAGGGTGAGAGGAGCTGAAGGTGACCTCGAGGAAAGGATGGGGAGGAAAGGTAAGGAGCTTGATGTTGGACAAGTGGTGCTTAAATGTGTATGAGACCTCCAGGTGGAGAGGTCCACCAGGCAGCAGAAAGGAGACAGTGGAGAAGAGAGAGGTTAAAGATGGACAACCATCTGCATAGGGATGATCCTGGACATCGAGGGAGAGCATGAGATCACAACTGAAAAAAGCCAGACCATCCAGGACAGAGCCTCAGCAACACCTATGGTTATGATGGGCAAGACCTGGATCAAGATGGGGGGAGAGGGAGGGAGGGGGACAGAGGGGGAAGAGAGTTGGACAGACAGATCCACAGAGACAGAGAGAGGGACAGACATAAGAGGGAGAGGGAAGGCGAGGGAGAGGGGGGAGAGGGAGAGGGGGGAGAGAGAGAGAGGGGGAGAGAGAGAAGAAAAGGGAGGGGGTCCTCAAAACCAGAGAGGAGAGGGTGATCTCTGATGTCCAAAGCTGCAGAGAGGTCAAGAAGGATGACCCCAGCTTGATGCCTGCCTCACTGGACTTGAGGTCAGGAAGATGAGTTCAAATCCAGCATCAGACACTGTAAGCTGTGTGATCCTGAGCCAATCACATCACCTTGGCCAGCCTCGGTTTCCCCATCTGTAAAACAGGGTCCACGACAGCACTTACTGCCAGGACTCGAGGGCTGATGAGAGCATGTGAAGCGCCTCTCAGACTTAAAGCTCTCCACAAACATCGGCTGCTACTGTTACCACTGTCACTGCTATGTGTCCCTGCTGTCTCATACAAGGAGCCCAAGTCCCCCGAGGGCGAGGCCTGCTCCAGGGTGCTTTGCCCAGAATCACAGCTTGCTAACTGGTTTACAAAGGGCTTTCCAGACTGAGGCAATGCCTATTAGGGGAGAAGTGGTGGATCGAACTGCCGCACAGGAATGTCATGGAATACTACGGTTCGGTAAGGAAGGATGAGCAGGCAGACTTCAGAAAAGCCTGGAAAGACCTACATGAACTGATGCTGAGTGAGGGAGCAGAACCAGAACATTGTGCACAGCAGTAGCTACACTGTGTGATGACCAGCTGTGACAGACTCGGCTCTCCTGTGCAAGGCAAGAATTTAAGACAATTCCAAACGACTCATGATGGAAAGTGCCGTTTGCCTCCAGAGAAACGCGTGACGGAGTCTGAATGCAGACTGAAGCATCACTTCCTTTCTTCTTCCTTTCTGTTGTTCCGATCCTTCTTTCACATGACTAATGTGGAAGCGTTTGATACGATTGTACATGTAGTCTATATCTATATCAGACTGCTGGCCATCGTAGGGTAGGGGGAACCTCTGGAGGGAGGGGGAATATCTGGAACTCAAAATCTTATAAAACTAAATGTTGAAAACCAAGAACAGAACAACCAAAGGGCTTTCTAGGCTGCTCCACAAATCCTGCCTCCTCTATTTGGGAGACTGGACTTTTCTATGCCCTGCATTGCCCAACCCTTCCCAGGGAGACATCCATCATAACACAGAATAAAAAAGGGGAAAGGTTCAGCAAAACAACCCAACATCAGTCAAACCCGGCCCTCTGTGCGGTGTGCCACAGCCACAGCCCCCACCTCAGCAAAGCAGCAGGAAGGGAGAGGCTCTCAGCTCTCTTCTTTGGGACCAAGCTGCACCAAGGTCGCCTTTTTAAAAATAGATTTTATTGATATCTTTTGTTTTTATCCTAAATACATTTCCTTACTTATCTGTCCACTCCCTCACCTCAAAAAAGGGAAAAAACATTTCAGCAAAACTAACCAAGCCACTGATGTCCGATCAATGTCAGGTGCTCCCCTGCCTCAGAGCGTTTGGATACTTCCCCTTTGGGGTAAAGGCACCTCAACCCCTGCTGTTACTAAAGGAAACAAGATGGCGGCTTCAACGGGGGCAGAGCACTGGAGTCGGAGAAGGGGAGACACAGAAGAGCTGGACAATTAATCGGAGCTTAAAAATGGGTGTGAGCTCCTTTGGAAGGACATAAGAATGATGAGAATGGTGTTGATAATTTTTACTACTATTCCTAATAACCAGCATTTGGGCAAATGCTTCCAAGTTTGCAGAGCACTTTAAAATCTGATTTCGTTTGACTCTCACAAGAACCCTGGGAGATAGCTATTATCCCCATTTCACAGACGAGAAAATGAAGATAAACTCTATTTAAAGACTTGCCCAGGGTCACCCACTAGGAAGTGTGAGGCTGGATTTGAACCCAGGTCTTTCCGACTCCAGGCCCAGTGCCCTGAGAAGAAGAAGCTGCTGGTCCTCCAAAGGTGAGCAGACCCACAGAATCCCTGAGGCAACTGATCATCCTCAGGACCAGGGAGGGAGAGAAGAGGATGCTCAGTTAGTGAGGCGGCATCTGTCTGTCCCCTTGATAACAACCTTAGGGAGGAACCCAGGCCCTCCCAAGCCTCTCTGGGCAGATGACGCTCCCTGGGCTGATGATCCCCAGGGCACAAAGGCTGGAGGGAGCCCTGAGAACACTGAAGACCTCACCTGCTTTTTTTCTCACTCTTCCCATTGCAAAAGAATCAATTCCTTTGGGATGTCCCCTGCTGGCTAAGAAGGGGGCCTCTGGGGCAGCAGCCTACAAGAACGGGGTGGTGGAGACTCCCCAGAAGCTGGGGAAGAGCAGTCACTTCTAGCCAGCTATTGTGCAGACCCAGTCCAAAGCATCTTTAAGGGAAACAAAGGAGGGAAAGGGACCCAGGCATGAGACAAAACCCCAAGAAGAAATGCAGGGCTCCCTCCCCCTGCACCCCTCAAACAGGAGCGAGATGCCCCAGAAGCACTTAGAGGCCCTGACAGGAGGCGTCAGACAGACTGAGAGCTGGCTCAGCGGGAGGAAAGCCCAGCCTGGACAAGGGACTGGGAGGCTTCCCTTATTCCAAAGTAACAGGAGAAAGAAAAAGTGGGACGGGGTCAGCCTTGGACATCTAGAAAGCAGTCACACTGGGAGCAGACAGAAGCCTGAGGGAGCATTCAGGTGCGGCCTGACCAGTGGAGATACTGTAGAACATAAGGCAGAGCACCCCGACACAAGGAAGACGCGCATGAAGAGTCCAGGACGTGGTCAATGACAAAGAGAGGACACGGGCCACACAGGCCACTCCGGGAGCTGGCTCCATCTCTGCCCTACCCCTCAGTGGTCTCCCTTCCCCCATCTAGTGTCCATCTCCCTCCCTCCCCTGTCTCTGTCTCATTCATCCCCAATGCCTGAAACATTCTCTCCTCTGACCCCTGCCTCTTAATTTCCCTGGCTTATTTTGTTTTTGTTTATGCTTTTTGGAAGGGCAGTTGGGGTTAAGTGACTTGCCTAAGGTCACACGACTAGTTAAGTATCTGAGGCAGAATTTGAACTCGGGTCCTCCTGACCCGAGTTTATTTCAAAACTAACCTCTGCACTTTGTGCAGAAAGCATTTCCCAGTGCTCTGAAGATCTGGGATCTGAGGGGCTGCAGGGCTTCCAGTGGCGGGGATGGTCTTCCTGGACATACCCTGCCCTCATCAGACCTCACCTGGAGGGCTGGACTCAGTGTTGGGTGCTGTGGCTTAAGAAGGACATTGAAAAGAGGGGGCGTGCGCACCCAGGAGGGCCTCCAGGAGCCCAGGCCACACAAGGATTGATGGAAGGACCCAGGCATGGAGCTCTTTAAGCAGAGCTGGGGGACCAATAGCCTCTGGGGTCTCTTCCAAGTCTGGCACCACAGTGAGGCAGAGCAGGGAGCACAGCAGGGTCTCCCCACTGGCCAGAGAAGAGCCAAGTCTCCCTCTGCTCCTCAGGGGGTCAGGAAGCCCCCATATGGGGAAGCCTTTGTCAGGGTCCGTGGGCATGGGCAGGAGAGGGCCAGAGGCCACACTGTCCTGGAGCCCTAGACCAGAGGAGGCGTCTTGAAGGAGCCCTCTCCCCACAGTACTTCCCCCAGTTGTGGGCCCCCCCCATCCCCGGGCCCAGGGGAGGTGGCCTTACCCAAGGAAACGAGGTTCCTGTAATTCTCCAGCATCACCTCCTTGTAGAGCTGCCACTGAGCAGGGCTCAGGCACCCCCATTCCTCCTCAGTAAAGTCCACGGCCACATCCCTGAATGACACGGCTTCCTGCAACACCAAACACAGGGGGTTGGGCCGGGGGCTGAGGACCCCCAGGGGAAGCAGCAGTAGGTGGAAGCGGGACCTGCTGAGAGCCTCTGTGGGTGAGGCTCTGTGCCTGGGCTTCCTCACCCCTAAAACAAGGGGCCTGAACCAGACAGCCTCTGAGGACCCTCCCAGCTCCTCTTAGCTCAGACATGGCCCCGCATGGTGAGGATGTGGATCTGGGGGTGGCAGGGGCCCTTATGCCCTCCAGCAAGCTGGGGAGGTTAAGGGAGGGGTCTGTGGGCTCTGCTGGGACCCTGCCCTTGGAGGCTGGACCAGATGACCTCAGGGAAAGAGGCCTCTGAGCCAGGCCAGCAGCCCAGGGTCTGACCAGCCTCCTCTATGGCTGATTCTCATGAGTGACCATCAACCTCAAGAGGCCCCCAAGGACTCAGGAGCAACAAGGTCCAGTCTGGGGGCCTCCAGGACAGTCCTGGAGGAAGAGACCCCAACTTACCTGGTCTACGGCCAAGGGGACTCTGGGGGCCCCGCCATCGTCCTCTGGGCTTCCCTCATGGGAAAGAAGATTCAGAGACATGAGACCTGAGACCTGAGGGGAGAGAGGGGAGCCTTTGTCAAGGAAGGAGGACTGGTCTTTCAGTCCCTGCACTGGCCTGGTGAGAGCCAGCTTCTGTTGGGGAGGCGAGCCCAGTGCCAGGCCCTGCAGGCACACCCCCCCAGAGGCAGGTCTGGCATTGCCCAGTGCCAGGCTCCTCAGGAGAGAGCCTCAGGGGGAGAGGGGGACTCAGACCCCAGTTCAGGCCAGGTCTGGGCACAGACTGGGGAAGTCCAAGGGACAGAAAGAGACACCACAATTCCAGAGGGTGAGGACAAGGCCCCCCAGCATTTCTGCCCTCTGAGCAGAATGCAGAGCTGGGCACTGAGGATTCTTCCTTTTAATATGCTCCTGGTGGGGGCTTGGTGAGAAGCTGATTAACTTTAAAAACACTTGTTACTTGGAAAATCAAAATAATCATGTATTACATAGAACAAGAAATTGGACCTGTCCTGGGGTCACTGCGGGGGCAGAGAGGGAAACACAGGGCAGTGCCAAGGGCTGGCACTGGGCATCAGGCCAGATCTGGCCACAAACTGACAGTGAAGGAAGCTGGGGGGTGTCCCAGGGTGGGAGATGGGGAGGTGAGGGCGGGGACACCCCCCAGGGCAGAAGGAGGGGGAGCCGAGGGCTGGGGGCCAGAGGGGCCCGGGCAGAGGCTGGGGGTTGAAGTGGAGGGGGGAGACACGGGAGCCCCCCAGCTCAGCGGGAGGGAGTTCCGGAGGGCAGAGTCCGGAGGACAAACCCGCCCCAGGGGGGCTGCAGCCGGGACCAGAACCTGGGGGCTTCGAAGGAGAAGGGGACTTCCGGGGGTCCTGCAGGGGGCGGCGCCAGCCAATGAGGAGAGGGAGAGGAGGGTCCCCAAGGTGGGGCTGAGGCTCAGGGGGGCGGGGCCGAGGGCGGGCTGGTGACACGATGCGGGGATGCACAGAAGAGTCCCGGGCACCCTCCCGCGGGCCCCACTCATACTCCCTCCCGCGGGCCCAGAGGCTGCGCCGCATGGGGTCCCTGGGCCGCGAGGGATGGGGGCGTGGCCACGGGGTAGGAGGCTGAACTTGAACCCAGTGCCGCCAGGGCCCACACACCGACCAGGGGCAGACGCGGCCCTGGGAAGGCTATGCTCACGCACGCACACGCACACGCAGACACACACGCTCCCAGTTCCACCCCGTACAAACACGACCACAGTCACGGCCACGCCCCCAAGCCCACGCGGCCCCGCCGGGACACGCACACCCGCACACCCGCGCGCGCTGCATCCCAGTCACGTCGCCCGCGCAGACACACACAGGGACACACATACACAAGGACAAACCCCCGCACCCCTGCCTCCCCGCCCCCGGGGCCCGTGACATCACACACCCCTCCCCTCCCCGCGGGCCAGTGACGTCACGCACCTCCGCACCCTCTCGCGGCTCTGGAAGCTTCCGCCGCCTCGGCTTCGCTCGCCGCCCCGGTCGATCTGCGCCTGCGCACCCGGAGCTCGGCCCCCGGCGGGGTACAAAGGCACAGGAGCACGCGGAGGCCTCTGGGAACCCCGTCGAGCAGCTCCGCGCGCAAGCGCACACTCAGGCTATACGTCACGGCCCAGGGGGAGCGCGCCGCTGGAGGGGGGGGGGGGGTAGAGGCCTCGGGCGCTCATGCGCCCCGCGCCGCTGTCTCCTCTGGTGTCAGTGCCCGCTGCGAGGGACACGCGTGTGACTGAGTGGGGCGTGCGTGTCGCTGCCTCGGAACCCGTGTGTTTGTATGGAACTGCGCGTGCTCGCAGTTCTGGAGTCCTCTACGCGGGGTGCCAGGCTCAGCGGGGAGCCCGAGGGGCGCCCTCCATTGGCCTGTGCCCAGCCCGGGAAGCGGGTTATTGGTCAGGATCGGGCGGAGGGCGTGGTCTCGGGGAGCCGAGCGGAATCTGCACGGGAGGCCCCCTCCGCGTCTTCGAGGCCCTCCCACCCCCCCGCCCCGCGGTTTGGGCTCTGCCCTCTCTTTGGGGTTCCCGCGCAGGCCCCTCCACTGAGCTTGAGCCGCGCGGCCCAGGCCCAGCCCGGGGGCCCCAGAAGCTGCCTCTCCCCCTGCCCTTTGGGATGTTAGGATGATGGGGGGGGGCATCACGGGGGTGTCTAGAATAAGGCCGAGCCCGAGCACAGCGAGCCCTTCGTTAACGGGACCCTTCCACGCGCGCAGATCTCGGGCTGTCCGGACGGCCACACACCTGAGCCGCGGCGAATTGGCGGGGCCGCCCACCAGTGGGGTGGGAGGGGCTGGGAGAGCGTGCTTTCTTTTCTTCCCGAGCCCCCTCCGAGGCGGAGAGGGAGGAGGCGGCTGTTGAGGAGCCGGGTGTGAGCGCGGGCCGAGGCTCCCCGTGGAGGCTGCGGGAGGAGCTCAGCTGGGGGCCGGGGCAGGGATAAGGCCAGCCCCTCCCGGGGCACCCCCGGCCTCCTACCCTGCACCCCGTGCTCATCTGCGGGGTTGTGTGACATCCAGCAGCAGGGCTCCCCGGCCCCTTTTCTTGCTTATCGCCCCCAGACTACCTGATAGAGCAGGTCCAGAGGTCGGGTCCTTCCCATCATGTTGTTTAGACCAGACACCCCTCATCCCCGGCAGGGGCTCTGCCTCCTTAAGCAAGGTAGGGCCCACTCGGGTGCATCACCCCAGGCTGTGCCGAGAACGCTCCGACCCCCGGCTATTTCTCCTTTTAAAAGGATTTAAAAAGCCAAGCAGAAGATTTTCCCATAGGGATCCCCTGGGCCTGTTGAATAGGTGGGTGACGTGGTCATCTGCTGCTGCTCCACGGGGAATGAGAGAGAAGGAGGGTCCAAGACACGGAGCTTATGAGCCTGGGTGACTGGGAGGATGGTGGTACCAGGGTGTTAGAGAAGCAGGAAGACGAGGGGGCTCCAGGGAAAAGAGAGCGAATTCAGGATGTGTGCTCCAGGGGGGGGCGTTTGCATTTGAAAACATGGGAGAACTTTGAAGTTAATAGCTTTGGAAAATATGGACTGATGGCTGGAAGCTACCCAGATAACTTTAGGTTTATGTTTCTCTCTCTCTCCCTCTCCCTCTCTCTGCCTCTCCCCCCCTCTCCCCCTCCCTCCCCCTCTCTCTCCTTTTCCCTCGCCCTCTCCATCCCTCTCTCTCTCTTTCCCTCTCCCTCCCTC